>BHFT01035138.1:0-28207 GCA_004320025.1 Laticauda laticaudata | reverse complement strand
TGTACAATGACAATAAAGTTATTCTAATTCTAATTCTAATTCTCTTTTTCTGTTCTTCATTTGGTCCTTCTTATGTGCCAGTTTGGTCTGTCTGGTATTCAATAAGCTTTCTTTCTGTTCTTCCTTCAGATATCATTCCAATGCTCTTTTTTTTCTTCAACTGTGTGGTATTATTAATAATTCCTTTCCTATTATTTTTCCAGATTTTGGTAACTCTAATAACCTTTTGAAGTTTTGAAGGCTCTGTTACTTGAAACTTATTGGAGACCACTCAAACATACATTTTCCAGCTGAGTTTTGCTGGAACCTCAAACACTGAGAATCTCAAACATTGCAGCACATTTCACCAATTGAAGGTCTTTCTTATTAGATGATAAAAGCAGGGGTGGGATTCAAATTTCTTAACAACTGGTTCTATGGGTGTGGCCTAATTTGTGGGTATGGTTTGGTGGTCATGTGACTGGGTGGGCATGGCTTGTATGTAAATATTGCTTTTTTTCATAAAAAAAGAGCAACGTTTACCTAAAAACAGACAAAGCATAGGCAGATTGAGTTGCTCTCAGAATCACAGATTAACTTAGAGATCTATCTATCTGCAATTGGCTACCTGAGTCTGCACTGAAAAGCTTCAGTCCTANTCAGTCCTAAGGAAAATTTGGCTCTGCTTTTAGATTAGCTAGAAAGCAAGAAACCCAAGGATTTCCTGCTTTCTAGCTAATCTAAATCTCCTGGCAGAGCAGAACAGCTGATGGTCGGGGGAAAAAAAGAAAAAATAGCAACTTACCAAACCAGGCATAGTTTGCATGCCTGGTAAGGAGTGAGTGGGCAGGGAGGGGTGCGGCCAGCCAGTGGAGCGATTTGCCAGTTCTCCGACCTGGGGAAAATTGTATGTGCAGCCTTTGCAAGAACTCATCAGCTGTGCCACCTTGAAAATCCTCTTGTTTCCTGCTTTTTGAACCTCAGCTGTGCTGCGCAAAGCAGCTGAGGAGGGAAAAGCAGGGAAGAAAGGACAGCCTAGAGCCCAGGCAGGTGGGTGGGCCAAACACCAAACTGGTTCGGCGTCAGCTGCTCTTCACAGCTAAAGGTTGTATAGAACTGGGCCGAACCGGTAGCATCCCACCCTGGATAAAAGTGAAAGAAATCTTTTTGTAGTAGATAAATGCTGTGCTCCCTGATGCACTAGTTGTGAAATGAGCAAAAGTGCTATATTTGGTAAGGGAAAATGAAGATGGGGTTATGCCAAACATTTCTCCTTCATTTTTTTCCCCTGCCAGCTATAATTCAATTTGATATACATAATTTCCTTTTGAAATTTCAAAATTTGAATTTAGACAAAGTTACATGGTTACAAAAGTTACAAATTCTTGTATTTTATAAGGAACAAAAAGAACACGGGATGTTTCTATCATTGTTGAGACCAATGCTTTGTAGTCTCCTCAGCTTCCTACTCTTTGATTCAGTTCCAAGGGGAAGACACCATGAAGAAATTCACCTCATTGGACTTTTTCAAAGAAAAAGATGTGGGCAAACAGGGAAGCTTCCAAGTGATATAAAGACATATAATCAAAAGTAACAATAATGGCACAGGCAAACACTGCTCCTCCAATAATAAAGAAAACTACCTATCATGAAGTTCTCAAATGTTCTAAGAATGAGATATTCTTCAAACAGCCTGGTGCTGCTATAAATGTAACTGGCTTTATAAACATTAAAAAGAAATGTAGAAGGGATCTTTCAGCCACCTCAAAAAACAGCATTAACTAAACACAACACAAATCACCCACTCCACAAATTTTCCTCTGATGAGGGACAGATTAGTTCCTGGAATTTTTTCTGAATGCCTTCCTCCCCACCCCCAAATATCAGATTTGCTTTCTCTGGTATTTGTGTTCAGTCTTCTCATGATCAGACCCATTGAATTTGGTTTGGCAATTAATCATGACTGGTGATGAGTGTGCTGGTTCAGCTCAGCTGTCAAAGCTGCCTGCCAATGGTATGTGCTATGTGGTGAGGTTGCTTCCCTTTAATGATGGTGATTGGAGTGACTCAGTGTTGGAGGCACCAGTAGCTATTTGTCTATGCCAACACCTAATGCTAAGCCTGTCACTATGAGGATTCTTGAGAGTTTGGATGTGTGTGAGATATTCTCGTTCATAGGAAATCACAAGGAATCCCCGCCCCCATCTGCTGACTGAATCCCCCAGCTGTTAATAATGAATTGAGATGAAAGGTTTTAGTCCCTGAATGACATCTCTTCAGCTTATACCTCAAGCATCTTCAAATCGCACATCTGCAATCACTGCCAGCTTACTGAGTCTTGTCTCGATTGTGAGCAATATTTATAACAGGCGTGTCTAATGGAGATAAAACAGATTTCTTTTTCTGCTGAGTGGTCAAGGCAGCAACATTAATATAGCCTGTAGCTCCTTCTCCTGTCCAATGAATGGAAATAGCAAGAATCCAGTTTAGCCTTTCTGCACAATGAGCTGATTCCTAAATTATATCGAGAAAACTTTCAGTTTTCAAGGCTGGCTTTGACACAGTGCTAACATGTGTCGGTATTGCAGAAGACATTAGACTTTGGAACATCTTTTATTTGTTAATAATAATTGTTATGAGCTTTTTTCGCTCTGTAGTTCAGTGGATTTTATAGATCTAATGGAACATGGACTTGCATATCTGATCGGCCCCCATGGAACCTCAAGCAGAAATTCCTACATCCTACTCTTTTAATCTATTTTTTTTAATCCCCAGCCCCTCCTCCCGGAAAGCACGTTCTGTATCCTACCAAATCAACTCTTTAAAAAAGATTCTTTCTTCACTTATCCAAAAGAAGGAGAGTATTCTGGCTTTCTTTTTCCCCTTGTAGCTTAGCAGAGTGGCTGGGATATGGGAAAAGCTAAATTCCTTATCAGAATGAGGGTACAGATTTCAGAAGCTACACATTTAGCATGGTTGGTCATATAGTCAGCCAGATATTTAAACTGGCATTTTTATCAATCTATCGAGCCCTCCCCAAGGACGTGGGATGGACAGATGTTATTTTATGGTGTTAAAAATATTCTTGCAGGATGTAAGCTTTTCCAAGTAAAGAAGTTCTTTGCAATTAACCAGTATTGACTTGCTCAATGCTGATGTTGTTTAAGTGGTACTTCAGATGTTTTGGGATTGCACCCAAGGCACCTATGACTATTAGTACTATCATTACTTTCTTTTTCCGCAGTTGTTTTACTTCTCATGAATGAAGGCAAATATATATGTCCTAGGATAATGTTGTAAGATCCAATCTGAGTTGGTCACTGGGACCAGATGTTTAGTCTTCCAAGCTTTTAGTTTCATGCTGGAATTCATCTTCAGGGCACTTCTCTTGAGCAGAGTGTGATCAACCCAGATTTGATCCTGTTTTATGTTTTATGTCTATATGTAAGTCTTTCTATTTTATTATGTCCTCCAATTTTTCTCTTCTTTTCTGCTATCTCTAGATATTGCAATTTTCACTATTTAGGCTTTTTTGTCTTTCTTATTGACAATATTTAAGACTGGGGTGTTATGTGGCAAGTTCTTGTCTGAATTCTAAAGTCCCAGGGCATTTTAGCTTTTTCATTTTCTATTACTTTGTCTATTTTGTGGTCCCACCAGATCTCGCTTTCAGACAAATGATATTTCTTGCAAATATTCCAGGGCACCATTGCTGCTACTTTGTCATGCTGTAGTTTGCGGTCTGTCTGTGTGGTCCATCTGTCTGTTACCTTGCAGTGGATAACTAGGTGGTCTACTGTTTTTCAGCTTCTTTGCAGAGACTGCTTGAGCAATTTGTTATAGTCAGCATCACAACTTTACTCATCACCTGTAACTCCAGATAACTTAAAACACATTAAAAAGCACCATTCCAGAAATTATCCTTTGAAGACCCAGACAAATCTCACCAGTGTGAAAAATGTTCATTCATTCCAATTTTTTTTCCTATTAGAGCACTTTGTCTTTTTCCCCATAAGATAACTCAGGAGATGTTAGCAGATATATTGTCAAAGACTTTTTTGAAAGTCCAAGCATGCACTATCTTTTGGGGCATCTTGTCTGTGTGGTTACAGACAACATGTTCCAATAGATTGTGAGAAAAAACCAACTTTCTTAATGTCATTTTGGTTCTTTTTTCACAAAGCTTATATTTTAGGAAACTGATTATTTCTCCTTTAATAATACTTTTGACCATTTCCTCTAGAACAGATATTAAATTATCTGGCTTTTTTTTTTTTACTCATAGCCTTTTTTAAATGGCACCACCCAGAAGATACATATTTTCAGAGAAATAAATTTCTAACTTATGTTTAAGAATTATTTAAGACTTCTTGAGTAGATACCATCTTAATCCAGGGATTCATTTAGCTTTAGTTTCTCATTTTGCTTTTAACTCTTGTTACCCTTATTTGTCTCAGTTCATCAGATGTTCCTTCTGAAATAGCCAGCTCAGGCACAGATCTCTGTCTTATGTCTTTAACAGTGAAGACAGAATAAAATAATTTATTTTGCATTTCTACTATCTTCTTTTAAGAGACATTTAATGGCCTCATCATCTAACAGCCCAGTGGCTTCTGTGGTCTGTTTCCTATTCCAGATATATTTTAAAAATGCTTTATTACTTGTCTAAATTGATCTTATTCATGTGCTCCTGAAAGTACTTTTTATTTTTTTATCACTTGCTTTCATTTCCTTTGATAGAGTTCCTATATGTTCTTATCTGGGCTTTTTTTTAATGACAACTTTTAGTTTGTTTGTTAGCCAAACTTGGTGATCTCTTTGTCTTTGTGGTATCTTACATAAAATATTCTTCTTAGTATAGTTTAGGTTTAGTATAGTAATTCTGAATTATTTCCAACTTTTTTGGAGTGAATTATTTCTACTTGCTTCTCCCTTTTTAATTCCTTTAAAACCATTGAGTGATTATTTCAGAGATATTTCCTTATCTAAATAGAAAAATATAATAACCATGCACTGTCTCAACTTACGAGACTGAAAAAAGTGACTTATGACCATTTTTCACACTTATGATTGTGGCAGCATCCCCATGGTCATATGATTTACATTCAGATGCTTGGTGGCTGACTCAAATTTATGACTGTTGCAGTGTTATGGGGCCATGGGGTCACCTTTTGCTACCTTCTGACAAGCAAAGTCAATGGATAAACCCAGATTCACTTCACCATGAACTTAACAACTGCCATGATTCACTTAGCAAATGTAGCAAGAAAGACCATAAAATGGGGCAAAATTCATTTAACAAATGTCTCACTTAGCAATGGAAATTTTGGGCTCAATTTTGGTCGTAAGCTGAGGACTACATGTACTTCCTTGCTTCTATGTGCTTTGGGGGCTTTGATTGTGGCAGTGCTCCAAAGTGATCTGATCTACCATGTCCTTGTTACATCTCAACAGAGCAAAACAGAGCTATGTTTAGGACTAAGGAGAAGCTTCTCTTTTGCCTAATTTGGTATAAACCTTGTGAAAATCTTCCTTATCTAGTTGGTTTGGGTTGTAATATGACTTGGTTCTTCCCATGAAATCTCCCTCCCTCTCTCCCTCCCCCTCTTTTTCTCCTCCCTTTTTGCTCTTTTGCTGGCATAGCTTTCTATTCTGATGGCAGATTGTGGAAGCAGCTGACAGATTGTGGCTTGGGCTGCAAGAAAGCAATTTAATTGGCAGAAGTGGCTGGAGCTGTGTTGAGTGCTTACATAAGCAGAAAAGTGTGTACATTTTGCAAGTTTTTTTTTTAATGTGGCTTATCTTCACCCTTCAAGCCATTGAATTTGATCATTGGGATTTCATTTTTAAATTCATTTAGTGGACTATAGAAGTAGACTCTGTAAAATAAGGAAACCTAACATCTAGTAATTATCTCTAAGAAAAAAAGTAACACCAGTTTAACAGCTTCCTGGTTTTTGATGTGAAGAGGAACTATAAGGAGTCTTACTACTTATAGATAACAGCCAGAAGATAGAGGTGAGGGAGTCTAAGTAATATTATTCTGAAGATGTAAGAGAGAGAAAGGGAAAGAGCCATGGAGGTGAAGGAAAGGCAGGAAACCCAGAACTCTCCAAATTGTGTGAACTGATTGCATGTTTCAGATTAGTATCATCTGTTCAAAGGTTTGTGGATAAATTCTCTGTGTTTGGTTCAAGAGTAGTTTAGCATCTGTGTCTTGCCTTAGGATACATTTTTCTTCAAACATTTCATAGAGACTATTTTTGAAATAGCCTTCCTTGAATGATAAATGTTGTTTTGATTTGTTAAATTAATGTCATATACTATATGATTATACGACATTAATCAAACAAATAGCTGAACAAACGGAATAATTTTGTACATGATTATGCTATGGAATTTCTTTACAATGTAACATTTTTACTGAAATTAATTTAGTCATACAGCATGTGGTTATTTTCTTGTGATTAAATGAGGATGTTTAAAAGACATATTTCTAATTCTACATTCTCTGGGTTAAATATCTAACATCAAAATGACCTATAAAGCTAAGCTACAACATAATTTCCTGGCCTGTTTGTGCAGGAACAGGACAACATGGGAGTCTTCCATGCCTCTGAATAAATCTTGGTAGTCTCACCCATATATCTGCTCAGAAGTCAACTATAATTTCATATCCCTACATCCGTTCTTCTGCCTAAGATTCTACTGCTAAATTATGAGCAACAAATCAATGCAGCTGGATTTATTTTATTCTTACAATGTAGAATTGATGAGATTAGTTTATTGTCAACTGAGTATATTATGAAAAAGAAAGTGAAAAGTAGGAAGAACTAAATTTTTGAGAAATAAGCATCAGATACTGTGACTCTGAAGCTGGCTTATTTTCCTAAACATATTAACCTCGACTAACTACTGTTAGCCAAGCTCAGACAAAAAAATTAAATTGTGATTACTTGAAGATTGAAAACTAACACAGGTAGGCCTTGACTTATGACTACAACTGAATGCCAAATTTCCATTGCTAAGTAAGGCAGTTGTTAAGTGAGCTTTATGACCCATTTTGCCACAATTGTTAAGCAAATCATTGCAATTGTTATCCGAATCACAAGATTGTGAAGTGAATCTGGCTTTCCCCTTTGACTTTGCTTATCAGAATCTGATTGAAAAGGTTACAAATGGTGATTCCATGACTTTAGGACAATGCAACTGTCAAAAATACATGCCAGTTGCCAAGGGCCCAAATTTTGATTGTGTGGCCATGGGGAAGCTGCAACGTGGAAGCTGAAAAATGGTCACAAGTCACTTTTTTCAGTGCCATTGTAAATTTAAATGGTCCCTAAATGAATGGTTTTCAATCGAGGACTTCCTGTACCTGAAACCATAAGGTAAGAAAAAAGGTGAACACTTGGTTCATATAGCATACCATAACATGATCTTAGTGAATAGCTTGCTATCAACCACCCATCTGAATATTTTTCTATTTTAGTGGATATATTTAAAAAAGCTAACAGTTTCTTGATTGTTAAATTGGCAATCTTAAGAATGTACAGCATTTTGAGGTCATAATGAGGTTACAAAGTCAGCATGTTACCCCCAACAATCTGGGTCCTCATTTTGCCAACCTCGGAAGGATAGAAAGTTGAGTCAATCTTGAGCTGGTCAGGATTGAACTGCTAGCAGTTGGCAGAGTTAGCCTGCAATACTTCATTCTCACCACTGCGCCACCATGGCATATGGTTTAGACAAATTTATTTGATCAGCTGGTTTAACTTAACCAAGAAAACTTGGTTACTTCATAGTGTTATACTTCATTTATATTTATATGATGAATCATATTCATAACCTGGACTCTAACTGAATCCAATGCAACATTGGGAACATTTTCAGTTAAAAATCGTTTTCTTTTTCTTTTGTCAATAAACACCTGCATTTCAAAACGATTTGCCTAAATTGTCCAAACATTGTCAATATTTTGCTAATCCTAGTTTTCGAACACCAGTATTTCTATTCTGCTGGATGTATTGTTTTAGCAATTTCAGAAGTCATAGAAGAGAGCCTGGAGTTACATCCAGATTTTTATACACTCTAAATATTAGATATACTGTAAAGAGGAGAGCTGGCTTCCTTTGGTGATAATTCATATAGAAGAAAAGTTTATAATTCTATCAGCACTAAAACTTTGGTGCAATCCATTTTACATCCTATGGAAGAATAGATCCCAATGCATTTTAGTGGAATTTGCTCCTGAGCAAATGTATAATCATAACCTTCCTTTGTTGGAATTTAGATTGCTTTTTCTTTTGACATTTAAACCACATCTGCACTAAAAATGAAGACAGAAGTCCACCAAAAGTAGAGATTTATTTTCAGTTAAAACACTTGCTTCATTAAAACCACATGTCAGCAAGTAGCACATGAGCAAATGTATGAGTTTAGGCTAAGGCACATGGTGCAAAAGCTGTGCTGAGCACTACACTTTATTTTTTTAAATTATATTAGCTGTTAACAACCACAGTATAGTCATAGAATGACTACAGCAAGAGTTTTGGGTGTGAATGGAAGAGTTCTCTAATATAGCAAAAACAAAACCGATTATGGTATGTGTTTTAAAGAATTCCTCATTTGGGAGATGTTTTTCTCTTTCAAATCAAGAGGTATTTCTAATGCAACTACAAAGGCCAGCTTTTGGAATAGCAGAAATTTGTCATTAAATGCTCAGTTTTATTCTTCCCAACACAATGAAATATTGGAAATAAATCATATAATGTCAGTGTTCCAAATAATGCACCCATTGAAAGCAGAACTCTGAAACAGGTATATTCCTCAAAGAACCATTTATTGGATACATTATATTGGCCCAAGTGGTGAAAACTGACTCTGAAAGTTCCAGCGGTTTTCACCTAATTCAAAAGTAAAAGTTCCCCCTTCCCCCAGGTCATTGGTCATTGTCCAATAGTGGTGCAAACAGGTTGACTGGTTACTCCACTCCTCCTTTTCTCAGCCACCTGTTGGAATGAACTTGGTTCCCACAAGAAAACGTTTTGGTTTGATGGCCAAGCCAAGCTATCTAAAATTCTTTCTTCCCCTTTGCTTTGTGGCAACCATGAAGACTCAAAGATGGCTTCAGCCAAAATCGCTTCAGGGTTGATATATACAGTATAGCAAGGGAAATACCAAGTTTTTGGGGAAAAAAAACACTTAAGGTCAGGGACTCTTGAGGAAAAAAAAAAACATCCTCCCCAAAATACTCCACTGGTTCTTTGAGCCAAAGTTCACAATGCTGCTGACAATAGAGAGTGTAGAGACTGAAGAGAGTTAAGCCCCTGTCACACTGCACCAACGGATGGAAAGAGGATGTAAAATGGAGAAAAACACTTGCCATCTGTTGGTTAATGCGATGCTCCGTTCTTACTCACTTGCCTCGTTTTGCTTCCTCTCCATCCAGCATCCGTCTATTGACATTTCATCCCCTCAGAAGTTTTGAGCTGCTCCACAACTTCTTTGAGCGGAAAATGTAATCCATGATCCGTTCTGCATCCTCTAGGCATAACGGGCGGACATCCATTCTGCCTCCATTACGCATCTGCCTATATCAAGCTTAGGCAATCCGCTGCGCACGCGGCAACTCAAATCGTTCCCAGAGGTAAACGGACGAGGGAGGAAGCGGAACGGACGCGTAAGCGTTAGTAGCATGGATGAGAGGATGAAAGGCGGATGCAGCTATGCATTCATGTGTCTCCGCTAGTGCGCATCACTCTGCATACGCTCCTGCTCCTCTACGCATCCGCTCTGCTCGCTCTGCATTCCTCCCCCGTTCTGTTCCTTTCTGTGTTATCTGCTCCTGCTTATGCAAATTTTTGCCCCTTTTGAGACGCGATAACAACGACGGAACATTTTTCTCGTCCGCTGTGTCCTTTTTACAAACGTTTTGCATCCGTTGGGCAGTGTGACAGGGCCTTTAGGAAGATGATCTTGACAAAGTTAGGTCAGATCTATTACCAAAACCTTATCAAAACATAGCTTAAATCTGAAAAAAAAGCAAAAGGTATGCATAAGCTTGCTCGGATAGAAACCATCCTAATTCATGTGGATAAAATAGCAATAGCACTTAAAGTTATATACCGCTTCACAATGCTTTACAGTCCTCTGTAAGCAGTTTTCAGAGTTAGCATATTGTCCCCAACAATTGGGGATTGTTGTCCCCAAACAATCTCATTTAACTGACCTTGGAAGGATGGAAGGCTGTGTCAATTTAGAGCTGGTCAGGATCGAACTCCTAGCAGTGGGCAGAGTTAGATTGCAGTACTGCATTTTAACAATTGCTCCACCAGGGGAGAATCAGCATAATCAGACTTTCAAGATTCTATTATTATAGCCACCCTCAATAAAAGTATTCTTAGCCTTCATGTGGATTTGATTCTTAGTCTGGTCTTTCTGGTAGGCTGACAATTGTTTGTTCTGAGTTGCCACCCTTAACTCATATGACACAGAATAAAGTTTCTACAACCTGTATTGTGTTTCCCAGGGTATTTATTTATACAAACATGCCAAGACATAAAACAAAGGAAAAAAAACAGACTTAATGCTTCCTTTTGTTGTGCACAATATATAGATGCCTTGTGTGGCTAGTTTTGGTGTTGGGGCTGGAGAAATTCCAGCTGTCACGATTTAAATGCCTTTCCTAACTTTTAAGATGCACTTTAGCTAGATTTTTCAAAATGTTTGAGTTTTCAACCAAATATGTATGAGCCCCATAGAACACCATTTTTAATAACAGTATCCCAGGTTATAATATTTATAATATACTTGAAAATTTGGGCTTGGACAACCTTGAACTATGCCGCCTATGGTTAGGCTTAAGCATAGTACACAAAATTATCTGCTACAATGTCCTACCAGTCAATGACTACTTCAGCTTCAACCGCAACAATACAAGAGCACATCGATACAAACTCAAGGTAATCTGCTCCAAATTTTATTGCAGAAAGTACGACTTCAGCAACAGAGTGGTCAATGCCTGGAATGTACTACTTGATTCTGTTGTTACATCTTCAAATCCCTACTCCTTTACCCTTAAACTATCCTCAGAGGTCTGTAAGGGGTGTGCATAAATAGGCCTATTGTCCCTGTCCTATTGTCCCCATTTATTCATAACTATTTCCTGTATTTTTACTCATGTTTATGCTTATACCTATTATCTTGTAAGCGATTGACAAATAAAATAAATAAACAAATAAACAAACAAATAAACAATAGGTAAGGCTTACAAAGAAATATAATTATAGATTTAACAAAAGTAAATATAAAAGCAATTAAAAATCAGTGTATAGCTACAATTTATCTGTATGACACATGCCACATCCCATTTTTTTAAATACAGAAGACAGGGAGTGGGGGGGGAGAAGGTGAGAGTTCCGAACTGTAATTTGGTTAGCATTACCCATTGGAATTACTGGTGAGATCCCAAACAATAAATCTATGTTTGTGGAGTTCTGTGTTTTGGAGACCTAAGATTGATTTATTATTTTTTCCATTGCTGTCACATTTTTTTCCAATTTTTTTTTAAGATTTGCAACTTTTGTCACATTTTCTGCTCATGGTATATTGGTGCCCCTGTAAAAAGAGTTAATTTTTGTGGGCCGGGTTTCCGATGTGAATAAGTCAATTGGAAGGAGAGCTTTCTGAGGGGTGACTTTGAAGGGTTTTTTTGAAAATGGCTCTTCTAAAACAAAACTTTTAAAGATTCCTTTATGTTCATTTCTCTACTTCCTTCTGATGACATTACAAAAACAAGTTCAGGTTGTTAGAATACCAATTAAGTGGAGCTACACGTGGAAATATGTAGAATCCAAATCACATTTCCATAATCATCCATTGATTATAGAATGTAAAATGAATGTTACATGAATGTAAAATTCTCTGAGCTCTACTTTGTACTTAAACAAATGTTTTTGGTTGACTTAGAATAAAATGTTTAATTCCAATATCATTCACAATACATGTTTCTGAACAGATAGGCACATTTTACAAAAATATTATGAGCTTGTGGCCAAGAGTCTAATATTTGATAGCATCAATTTGCTTTCCACCATTCCAGGATGTTGTGTTATTTGGATCACTTTTTAATCTTTATTTTTTGACAGATTTCCATATAAAGCAATAGGCTTCAACAAATGCCTTTATTTTTAAAGAATGACTTTTGTGGTACATGGGGCATGCTTGGAAATAAAGATATTGTGAGTGGCTGTCGCTTTATTTTTCAGCCCCATTCATTCATAGCTTTCAACTAAGCATTGGAAGCCAGCATAAACAGCAAAATGCTGCTGCAACAAAGGTGGATTTTGTGATATTCCCATTTGCGCAGGGATTAACATTTTATCTCATTTCTTCAGATGTTTCACGATGTGTGGCAGAGAGGAAATATACCCAAGAACAAGCACGCAAGGAGTTCCAGCAAGTATTCATCCCAGAATGCAATGATGATGGGACTTACAGCCAGGTTGATTGAAACAATTCTTGATTATTCATTTGACCTATTTCTTTCTCTGCTTAACTCTTTTTTTCTGACTCTGAGTTACCACTGATTGGTTCTAAAGTGCTCTGTGTTGTTTCTGAAATAAAAACAGTGCATAAGAAGATATCTAACTGTTAAATTCCTAAGTTCTAAAGGATGTTAAGATGAAGATCTCATGCTACTTCCAGCAGCATTGTGAAAGTGTCGCCTGTTTCCTGTCTCATTTCTTGCAAGTGTTGTAAAAACTCGGCCAGATATGTACAATGATATCCAATGTTGCATTAGTACATTTCTGCTATTTCTGATTGTCTCTTCCTTTCCCCCCACCCAATAGAATCCTGTTTGTTCTCAAAAGTTAGTTTGGAAGTTTGAGGACTCTCCAGAAAAAATTGTGAGGATGTATAGAAATCTGGAAACTCCATTACATTGTGGATGGAAGAAACTCTACTAATGCAAACATGTTATGACATTCTATTGAAAGTTGGGTTACCATCTGTTGAATTATTTATTTATTTTAGTGAAAAGTGAATGCTTGTTAAAAAGCACAGACATATTTTACAGCACAAACTGTGGAGTCCTTGGTACTCTTTGAGCTTGGTTGTTTGCTTACAGATGTTTCACAATCCTACATCATCAATGCTAGTGACTGTGAAATTACATAAAATCGCTTGCTCTGACAGTATTGGTGGGAGTGTAATTTTCTCCTTGGCAGTTCCTTGATTAGGGTATTGTTTTCTGCTTGATTTTTTGGCTGGTATTAATCACTGCTTACCTGAGTATAGGTAAATAAATTTTTGTTCCCTAAATAAGAAGTTTTCATTGTATCTTATGATTGCTAGTTGGTATTCATGGATGCATCCTGTTAAGTCTTCTGCCGGTCTGTTCATATAATAGTTGTTATATTCCTTACCCTGTATGTTGTAGATTACTTCTATTTTTTCTTCTTTTTGGGTTACTTGTCTTTTAAGGTGTTTTTGAAGTATTAATTTTGTTTTTATTCTACAGTGATGCTGTGTGATTGTAATTGTGGATTATTTTTGAGATGTTTTTGATGTATAACAATATTATTCTTTTCATAGCTTGTGTTGGTTGTGCTGTGATGGGTTGAGTGGTCAGAAACTTTCATAAAGTTTCATGGATATAGATTTTTTGGGAAGATGTTAAATGTATAGTCTCTTTTCTTTTTGTGTTATGTTATATTCTGTGTTGGTGAAGTACATTTGTACTTATCTGAATAATGTTCTTACACAGCTCTCCTTGTGGGAAGTTGGGTTGTTACTTTGGTAATGGAGCACTAGGTTAATGTGGGTTGTAAAATAAAAAAACTAGTATGAGTTCTCTATCAAACCAAAGACACAGCAACGCAACAAGAAGAAAAACAGGAGTCATCTACAACATATAATAGAATGACCTGAAACAGCTACTTTGCAGGTTAAACAATCAGAAGATTAGCAGAGGGCATCCATGAATACAAACTTGCAATCAAAAAATATGATGAAAATCCTTAATCTCACAATTTATGGACAGATTCAACCATTGTTTCTTCTGGAAACATTCTGGACCAGACTACATCCAAAAACATTGGGGAATTCCTGGAAGTTTGTCATTTAGACAAATCAGCCATTAACAGATATATCACATATCACATTTACACATTATTCAAAACAAATAATATAAGGAGTAAAAAGGACACATCCTTTCCAGCAGCCTATGTCTACCATAAGCAGGGATTAATATCAAATAAAAAATCAAGCAGAAAACAATACCATAATCAAGTAAGTACCATCAAGAAAATCACAACCCCACCAACATTGTCAGGGCAAGTTATGTATGTAAACGGAACAAACCCCACACCACAAGCACTGATGATGTTACCTAGTTTGGTAATGAAATGTCTGCTAGAAAATAACCAAGCACGAGTGAGTATTGAGATGAATATGCATTCCACACTTTAGTAGAGTACACAAACACAAGAAAGAGATGTTTGTGATTTGTGAACAAGGAATTATGGGTCCTGGATTTTGCATGCATTTTGTTAGCTCATATGAAGTGTTTTGAATCAAAAGTATTGTCCTATGATTCATTTTTTCACTTAGTTAAAGATCATGACAATGACAGTTTTAGTAGTGTATTTATTTATTTATCAAATTTATAGGCTACTCATCTTACCTCAAGGTAATTCTGGGCAGATTATATAGATAGAAAAGTGGCATTTATTTATTTAAAGTATTTATATTCTGCCTGTTATTTATGAGCTCAAGGCAAAACACTCCCTCTTCATTAGGTAATTAGGATTACAGAAAAACCAGTTACTACCAACCTGCCTTCCACTGAGGACCTGTATACTGCATGAGTCAAAAAGAGGGCTCTGAAAATGTTTACAGACCCCTCAAATCCTGGGCATAAACTGTTTCAACTCCTACCCTCAAAACGATGCTAGAGAGCACTGCACACCAGAACAACTAGACACAAGGACAATTTTTTCCCAAATGCCATCACTTTGCTAAACAAATAATTCCCTCAACACTGTCTAATTATTTACTACTAAGTCTGCATTACTATTACTATTAATCCTCCCATCCTTCCTTTCACCCATCTCCTCCCACTTATGACTGTATGACTGTAACCTTGTTGCTTGTATCCTAACAATTTATATTGACTGTTTCCTAGTATGATTTGATTGCTTATTGTACCTTATGACTATCATTAAGTGTTGTACCTTATGATTCTTGACTCTTGATGAATGTATGTATTTTTTATTTTATGAATACTGAGAGTATTTGCACCNCTACTCTACTCTACTCTACTCTACTCTACTCTACTCTACTCTACTCTACTCTACTCTACTCTACTCTACTCTATATAAACAACCTATTGAGAAACAAAGAGCTGAGAGGGAGAATAGCTGTCCCAAAGTCATCCATAGACATGTTTTTGTCTGGAGTGAACCAACCTGGGTCTTCATTGCCCTACCCCATAAACACTAAAAAAAACTAATTCTCATTCCACCATTGATTTGTGCTTTTGGAAATAAGGGAAATAAGGGAAAAGTGTTCTAAAGCTGCAGCTTTTTGAAGAAATATTTCTTCACTGGTATTGCCCCAAATTGTCAAAAACAAATGGACAAGCCTAATTCATATTACATCACCATAATATATTAATTTGAGAAAGGTTGTGACTCAGTTTTAATTGAAATTCAACATACTCATCTCTGGTTGAACAATCAACTCAGATTGTATCATTTTATTTTTCTGTCCATGCAAGTTAGGAGTGGAAAAAAAGACTAAATGAGCTGTCAGTAAATGTCCACAGAAGATATTGTTAGTGATTTACCAATCAGATCATGGGGTTCAGAATTTGTCTATTCTCGTTCAAGTTTCAAGCTCCATCCATTTAATATCATCCATAAAAACAAATGAGCCTATTAATTTTTATATGACATATGGATTTTGCAAAACTGTAGAAAGGATGGTCTAGTTTTTTTAAAGGGTAGTGGTGCCACAGATATAGGTACTAACTGGAAAAAAATCAACCCTATTTCTCAAGAAAATGTGAGGTATAATTTCAAATTCTTGGCATTTTTTCACAGGTTCAGTGCCACAGTTACACAGGCTACTGTTGGTGTGTCACCCCTAATGGTCGTCCAATTGGTGGTACAGCTGTAGCACATAAAACTCCACGTTGCCCAGGTAACTATATGTACGTTATTGTGGCAGAAACTATTCTTCCTTTTTCTTGCTCTCTATCATGAATCAAAGTATCCGCATACATAAATTAACCTGCCAAATTAAGTATTTGTTTATTTTTGTACCTTTTTATTCAATTGGTTCTGCTAACAAAAAATAAAATGTGGAATACAAAAAAGATAATTCAAAAGTGCACTTAATTAACAATAAAGAAATAAAAGATTGTCAAGTAAAACTATTTACTTGATAGAATCAAGATCACATGAAGTGCTAATGCCACTTTATAATGTCTTGATAAGACCATACTTGGAATACTGCATCCAGTTTTGGTCACCATGATGTAAAAAAAGATGGTGAAACTCTAGGAGTGCAGAGAAGAGCAACAAAGATGATTAGGGGACTGGAGGCTAAAACATATAAAGAACAGTTGCTGGAATTGGATATGTCTAGTTTAATGAAAAGAAGGACTAGGGGTGACATGATAACAGTGTTCCAATATCTCATGGGTTGCCACAAAGAAGAGGGAGTCAAGCTAGTTTCCAAAGCACCTGAAGGCAGGACAAGAAGCAATGGGTGGAAACTAAGCAAGAAGAGAAGCTACCTAGAACTAAGGAGAAATGTCTTGTCAGCTAGAACAGTTAATCAGTGGAACAACACTGGAAGTTTTCAAGAAGAGATTGGATAATCATTTGTCTGAAATGATGTAGGGTTTCTTGACTAAGCAAGTGGTTGGACTAGAATACCTTCAAGGTCCCTTCCAACTCCGTTATTCTGTTCTGTTTTGTTAAATGAGGGCTGAATGCATTTTCTATCTTAGAAGCAACATAGTTGAATGTCAGGTAAATGAGTCTCTAACCTCAGGAGAGGAGGGAAAGAGGAAGACAGCGAGCCTGTCAGCCAGCCAGCCAGTTTGGTATAGCAGATGTCCAGACTAGAAACCATGAGAAATGAGTTCTAGTTCCACCTTAGGCATGAAGCCAGCTGGATGACCTTGGGCTGGTCATTCTCTGTCAGCCCTAGGAAGGAGGCAATGGCAAACTACTTTCAGAAAAATTGTGCCAAGAAAACTGCATAGGACTAATTCACACAGTCACAGAAATCAACAATGACTGAAATGTGGGTGTAAAATGTCCATGCACACACACACATATTAAAAAAAAGAAACCAGGAGGGTCACCACTGCAGATTTGTAAGTGTGAACCTTCAGATAGCTTGCCCTAGGCCATTTGGGGTTCTGGAAGTGCACCTTATCACATGTCTTATAAATAATTTCCAAACAGTGATGACCTTCAGTTCTAATTTTATGTGTTCCCTGTATCATATTGCTGATTAGAAACCTAGCTGTCCCATTTTAGACCAGTTGCAATATCTGGATACTTTTCAAAAGTAGACCAAGTAGAGAACTTGAATAAGTCTAATTTATATTTTGGCAATTTTGGCACCTCACAGCACATTAGATTTATTATACTTTCTTCTTGGTTTCTGTGGAGTTTGGTTTCCTATCATTTTAGTGGAGCCATGAACTTTATGTCAAAGAGTAATATATAAGTGTACTTTAAAACAATAAACCAATTTCCTGCTGACCTTATTTTAAGAAGTATAATTTAATAAATCTTCAATGCAAAATTCAAATGACCCGAGTATGACATTAAGGCTGCAATTCTATACTTTTGATTCTGGCATAAATTTTATCATAGTCAATTATGTGCATTCATAAAAAATGACAGTGGAATTATTTTGGGGGAGAAGTTTGGATATGAATATATAATTTGTGTTCTCCAAGTTAGCTTTAGATTTTCAGTCCAAGCTAATGGCTGAAAACCTGACTGTTTTGTAAATGTATGACTTTTCCAATATTACTTTTTTGAAGTACAAAATTGGCATTTTTGTAAATGCAAAAAAAAAAAAATCGCTGAGGACAAAACACTCCAAACAGGATAGTTTTGGATCATCTTGCAATCACATGGCAATTGTTCATATTTTGGTTTTCTCAAGAGAAAAAAAATTGCCATTGTAGTTCTTCAGTTATGAAGTCCAAAAAATGTACTTTACAAATTTGCTCTTTGGATATCATGTTACCAGTATTTCTAAGGCACCGACTGAAAACATTATTCTTGTCCATCATGTAGTAGTTTGTGTGGATTACAAACTACCAATATAAATATCATCTTGTTGGTAAAAACCAAAAAAGCATAATACTAAATAAAAAAGATATTCCCCAAATAATTTGAGATCTGCACAGTTCATAACTGTTCCCATTAGCACAGTTGCTTATAGTATTCTGGAGAATCAGGTAGCCTGCTCATTAGCAAATCAGGGTCTAGAAAGCATTGTTGGGAGTGATCCTGAAAACTGAAGCAAAATGTTTATTCTAAGAAATCTTTGGGACTGAAGATTGAGATGATTTTGGTGAATTGCATGATGTATGACCAAATCCCTTTTCTATTTCTTGTTTACTAATTTTATTTTGAATCCTAGTTGATGTTCATACTGTTAACATATAAAATAAACTTAAAGAAAAAAAAAGATACGGTCTTAGAAGATCCGCAATACAAATTCAAATAAGTGTCATGTTACATTGAACATCATATCAGGAAATAATAGAATCATATGTAAACTTTGGGGAGAAAAAGGTCAGAGTAAGTTCAAAACAGCAATCATTAATACTTGTTCTGAAGGAGCGCGTTTAAAACAGTGTATGTTTCCTTCCTATTTTAAACACAAATTCAGATTTGCCTCAGATACAGTTATTAATTGTGGTTTTGTTGCTACTGTTGGTGTGTTTTCAATATTCCAGGTAAATCTTTTAAAAAACCTCTATCAGGGGGGAAAAATAGTGAGTTGAAAATGTAAAATACTACTTCCCGTGTTCTCTCTGTCTGTCTGCCTGTCTTTATCTTTCTGTCTTTCTGTCTCCTCTTTATAATCTATCCCAAATTATATTTTTGATAGATTATATTTTTATATTGTACAATACTCAACTCAGTTTGGTGATCCTTTAGATGTAGACATGATTCTTGGACAAGTGACCACAGCTGGCTATCTACTGGCTTGGCCTAGTGCATCCTGTCTTTTTAAAGCAGCTGAATATTTGGATAAATAAAACAGGGCCATATTCAGGGAAAGCCATGGAAGAAAGCAGTATAGTATTCTTCATGGAGAAAAAAATATTTGTTTTTCATCAGTATTTTTATGCAAATTATGGAGCAAGTCACAAAGGAAGCACACAGTCATGACTGTCAGATATAAGCCCATAATCTTATAAAATACATATCATGCAGCCACCTTCTCTGTGTTTGCTAGATTGTTCATCAGAATCATAATTGCCCCAACTCAAATGGTGAAGGAATTTTATTGTTCTCTTAACTCATTTGTTTTCAAAAGTCTTCCAGGTGTAAAGGTGGAATTAATCATTGCAAACAAAGGAGCATATAAATTTATCTAATCAAAAGTGGTGGGAAGCTTTAACAACATTATACCATGATATACTATTCTATACTAGATCGGGCCACTCCTAGTGAAACAATAAGAACTTCAAGAACAAATCCTGCATTTGAACCCTCTGATACCTCTATGGATCTTCTCTTTTGTTCTCCCCTCCCCCCACCCAAAAGTGGCTGGTTTATCAGTAAAACTGTCCCTGTTCACAAGCATCTAATATTTAAAGATCTATTTCCAATAGAGGAAGCGATCTGGAGGAAAGAATGAAAAATGATCTCATTCACTAATTCTTAGTTACAATGTTTTTAAAGGCCAAACAAAAAGCAGTTGAAGGAGAGAAGTCAATAAATAAAAAGTAGGGTTTCCCACTGAGCTAATGGAGTAATCCTGTTCTGTCTTTCTCTCTTCCGTAGCCTGATGGAATGGCTGCTGCCAAGTGGCACTTGATGGAGAGAGGAACATGGCTTTCCACTACACTCAATGGCAGCTGTATTTCCTTCAGGAAACAGTTCCCTTCAATTTGGGTTTTTGGTTTGGTTTTGGGAAAGAAATTGCCTTGGGTATCCCAATAAATCCCTTGCCCATAGTAATCCCTTTGATGTGTCAATAAAATGGTTTCCAGATCTTAAGGATTTTCCCCCAAAGGCAATAAATGGAAGATCTAACAGCAGCAGGCAATCCTCCCCAACCAAATAAGTTCCAGTAAATTCAGCATATTTTACAATTTTTTTGAATGCACATATGAGCATGATGTAGCCAAGGTTCAGTGTGAATTGAGGAGAATTTTGACCATTGGAGATTACTCGGAACATGGTATTTTTGCAGAAACATCAGTATAACTGGAGCTAATGTAACTTGTACCAACCACAAGTTTTAAAGAAAATCTGATTTGAAGTCAGTCACACCAGTTTCTGATAAACAAAAAGCTAGTTGCAAATTATGAAACAGGAGCTTGTAACATTCGTCTTTTGGATTGCATATGTCACATAAAAAGGAATCTTTTACAAGTTGGAATTTCAATTTTGTAGCTGGCAAGTATTTATTTGTATTTTGTAGCTGGCAAGTATTTATTTAGATGGAAATGTGTGCATATTACATTGCTATACTTTTTTGTTTCTTGCATTCTTTTGGACCACGCCTTTAAAGTTGAAGAGCTACAAAAAAAGCTTATTTTAAGGCCTATATATACTTCCAGCCTAAATTTATTACAAGATTACTAACAGTGTTATCAAAGACTCAATTCCTTTGGATTTTCTTTCTTAATTATTGGGCACTGGCAATATTCCTATCTACCACTGTCTGGCTATTCACTGTTTGATGGTCTAGTTGAATCTTCACTAGTTTTATTCAGGTTATATCCATTAGACCATATTTTATAACTAATGTAAATCTCCTTGATCCAAGCTTCTTGGTAAGTAGTTTATTGATTGACTGAAATCTCTGATAATTTGTGTTGAATTTTATGCTGACGGTAGTGTAATTCTTTGTCGATAGCATTCCAGATTGTCTTGATTGCCAGTGTTTCAACTTTCCCAGGCAAAACCAATTAGATAATCGTAAATGGAGTTTCTCAGACATCCAAGTCATGGTTGTCCCCAAAGTGCTTTTTCAAAAAACCATAACTGGACTTCCCTGATTTTTCATGAAGACATTTCATTTCTCATCCAAGAAGCTTCTTCAATTCTAACTAACTGATGGGGAGTCTCCTTAACTCTCTGTCATTGAAACACTTGGGTTATAATGGGAATATAAATAGCAATAGCACTTAGGCTTATTTACTGCTTCATAGCTCTCTCTAAGTGGTTTAGAGAACCAGGATACTGCCCTTAACAATCTGGGTCCTCATTTTACCAGCCTTGGAAGGTTGCAAGGCTGAGTCAACCAAATCCTTTCTATTGTTCACCAGTTGATTAGAGCTGAAGAAGCTTCTTGGATGGGAGGTGAAATGTCTTCAAGAAAAACATAAAAAGTCTAGTTGCATTTTGAAAGAAGCACTTTTGGGGAAAATTTAGCTAAGTTTTTGTTCATCATTATTTTCAAATAAGGCAGGTTTGAGCTTGAACCCATTTATACACTTTCTTCTCTTATGTACTCTGTTGAAGATAAAAAGTATTAAACTGTGTTGTAACTCATAAAAGAGAGGCAGATGTCTCCATACACCATTAGTCTGCTATTGTGAGAGCACAGGACAACTTGAGAGCTATAGTGTCTTCATTGTCTGCATAAAATTAAATGTTCCCATCCTCCACAAACTGTTTGTTGAAATGCATCAGATGCAACCCAGGCATTTTTACTACTCCCAAGTCAAGAGATCAAAATTTAGGGAGCTAAAAGAAATTCCAGAGATATTGAGCCTTTGGGAAAGGGAAGGAAATTTTGAAACAGGTGTTCAATTATTGCTAAAAGGTCCCTTTTATAAGATTTCCCTGCAATTTTTACAATATCTTAAAATACAAGGCACATGCAGTAACTCTTGTTTTCTTCTTTAAAAGTTTCCTATGAGCACTGTAAGTTCCAGTGATATAGAATATTTTATAGAATGACACATTATGAAATAAAAGCCTTATTCTTCTCTTCTCCATATTAATAAATGCCTAAACAGTGATTGGCCTGCTGCCTTTGAAATTTGGTGACACAACTAAATACTTTCAATGCTTCTTATATTACATTGTTTTTGCTCTATTTTTAGGATCTCTAAATGAGAAGCTACCACAGCGTGAAGGTACAGGAAAAACAGGTAAATATCATAATATTTAATATTATAAATTATATATGTATAATCAGTCTCCATTAAATAGGAAAAGTTGTTTTCTTTTATACAGATTCAGTATATTTCGGTGAATCCAAAAAAAGCAACCCAGTCTTCTTATTTCATTATTAAAAGCTGTGGTGGAGCAGTGGTTAGAATGCAGTATTGCAGCTACTGCTAACTGCCAACTGCCTGCAATTTGGCAGTTCAAATCTCACCAGGCTCAAGGTTGACTCAGCCTTCCATCCTTCCGAGGTTGGTAAAATGAGGAGCCAGATGGTTGGGGGATAATATGCTGATTCTGTAAATCGCTTTGAGAGAGCTGTAAAACATTCTGAAGTGGTATATAAGTGCTATTGCTATTAAACCTAGGATTAACATCAGACCTGTCACCATTTATTCCTAGAAAGGTTTGGAGTTACCTTTTAATAAAGTATTTGGACTATCTATCATACTATCAGTATGAACTGAGAACAATGGTATATGCTTCCTTGATTATTATTATTTTTTTGGCTATACCTAGGTGAAAAAGAACATTGGTTCCTTTGCATTACACTTAACATTGGAGGGTATTAATCTGTGCACCAGTGATGTTACCCAGTTTAGAAATGAAATGTCTTAAAAAATGTTCAGAGAGCACCAAGGACTTCACAAGTCTGCTACTCCTCGGAGAAACTTGAGGTAGCACTTAGTAGTCATCAATCTAATAAGACTAACTGGCTAAAAATTGTCCAGAGGAATTCAAAGCAACATCTTGAATCCAGGCCTCCTGGAGTGGTTGTGCATCCTGCCATTTCAAGCATCTACCTTCATACATTTTTGAAAATGAATTTCCCTGGTGGTAGAGAGGTTTATCTAAATGCCTTTATAGAAAGTTATATCTCCTTGAGAATATTCTAGCTGAACATTTCTGAGTACAAGCTGGAATGTGGTTCTAACCTACTCCAAATGAAAATAAGTATGGATAATTATTAATATGTAGAATTATAACATACTTTATTTTGTATCGGTTTGGCAAAGTGGGATGTAAATATTTAAAAGGACCTCTTAGGAATGGAGTGAGGTCAATAGTTGATAGTTTGAAGTTAAAGGAGTGGGGATTAGAGGATGTAACAACAGAATCAGGTAGTGCATTCCAGGCATTGACCACTCTGTTGCTGAAGTCGTACTTTCTTCAATCGAATTTGAAACAGTTTACATTGAATTTGTATCTGTTGTGTGCTCTTGTATTGTTGCGGTTGAAGCTGAAGTGGTCATTGACTGGTAGGACATTGTAGCAAATAATTGTGTGTGCTAGGCTTAAGTCTAACGGTAGGCGGTGTAGTTCAAGGTTGTCCAAGCCCAAAATCTCAAGCCTGGTGGTATAGGGTATTCTCTTATGAGCAGAGGTGTGTAGTGCTCTTCTTGTGAAATACTTCTGGATGCACTCAATTGTATTAATGTCTGATATGCAGTGTGGATTCCAGACTGATGAGCTGTATTCGAGTACTGGTCTGGCAAAAGTTTTGTATGCTCTAGTTAGCAATTCAATATTTCCGGAGAAGAAACTTCATAAGATTAGATTTACAACTCTTAAATTAAATTAGTATTGAATTGGTAGTATTAGCATTTTTCAAAGTTTGAACAGACACAGGATTTAATAATGGTTTGACAAGTAAAGAGAGTCTGGCTAAATCTATCAAGTTCAGTTTCATTCAATCCTCCTCATCCTCCATTCCCAAATCCATTTGTGAATTGTTCTTACATACCATTCACTTACAGCCAGTAGGGTTTGTGCTGTACTTAACAGACCTTAAAGTCTTGGTTACTGCTTTCTGGACCATTCTGCATCTTTTTCTAAAATCTGTTCTACTTAAGATTGAACTATATAGAACTCTTTTATTCAGTCCTCTATTTATGGAGGTTATAATTTCTGGCTATGATTTATGATAATAAATTAAACTGATGGATTATATTCAGAGCCAGTTGCTTTTATTAATGTAATCTCTTTAAAACATTTCATGTGTCTATGCTGAAATCTTTCATATATCTGTCTGGACCAGTTTATCTCACAATGTAGCTGGTAAAATTATGCCCAAGATTAATGGAGATATGCAATCAAGTTTATTTAGTTTTTTCTTTTGCTTTAGTGATTTGCAACAAACTGCCCAAGCTCAAGAAAGCCGAATTATATAATGTCAATTAAAGATTATATAACTATACTTGATTTATGCTCCTATAGGAAAAATAGCACCCTTAACCATTTCATATGAAAATACAAGTAACTTTTCAACTGAGTAATGTGAGCTGTGTGTGTATGTATGTATACACACACACACACACACACTATGGATCTTTGGTTATTCGGGTTTTCTCCCGCGTAGAATTGGAAGTATCTAGGCAACGTTTCGATGAAGTCTCATTCATCATCTCAGGGCTTGTTTCTTCAAGCTCTGTGCTTCTCAGAGTCACATGTGAGCTTGCAGCTGCTTCTCTTTAACTGCTAGTGGGGTTGTGGACTTGTGGGTGGGAGTTTGGCTGTGTTCTGATTGTAGGGAGGTTTCGGCTGGTGTTCTGATTGGCTGCTGTGTGTTCTGCTTAGGTGGGGGGCCTGGTTGTGCTCAGGTTAGTCTCTAAGTTGCCTGGGATTTGAGCTGGTGAGCTTGTGACTTGTTGTTTGGCTTCGTGTTCGTGGTCGTGGCCAACATCTTCATGGTGGGTGTCAGTTTGCTTCTTGTATGGGTCAAGAGGGGTTTTTGAAAGCGGGTTAGTGGTGCAGCTCAGTATGGCATTCTGGTTTCGTGGTCGTCATCTCCTCTTCTGGTGGGTGTGAGTCTTTTTCTGCGATGAAATGTGGTGGCTTAGCATCTTGTGTGGCACTTGTGGTGTGGGTCTGGTGTCATTGTCTGTCATATCAGGTACTTCGTTTATTAATGAGGGCAGGTTTCCAAATGGTTGTAGGCGGGAGGTATCATCTTGTTTATTCATGCTATGTGGGCGTTTTTCTACATCTCTATGCTTCTCTGATAATTCTGTTGGTTGAAGTGTTCGGGTTGGAAATTTTAGGTCAACATAGTATTCCTGGTCTTTTAACTTCCAGCTTCTCATAGCTTTTTGATCTGGGCTGTTTATTTCCTCCCCGTAGAAGTCAGATATTTTGCTTTTTAAAGCTTCGTGGGTACTTACATGAGTGGCTGTTCCAGGCTTCCTTTGGTATTATCCCACGTCATGTAGTGCTGTTAAAAGTTGTAGCAACGTTTCAGCAGAATCTCATCTGCATCATCAAGGCTTCTGTATGGAATGTGGGTCTCAACAGCTCTGGTTTGAAATTTGAGCTGGTCCATTCTGATTTTGCCTAGGAGTCTGGGTCTGTGTCAATTGGACTTGGAGTTTGATTGATTGGTGTTTCTGGTTCTTCTGTCTGTTTTGCGCTTTGATTGGCTGCAACACTCTGTTCTTTGTGTTGGAGGCTTTCGTGCAAGCTTGCTCCATGTGAAAGGACCGGCTGCTCTTTATTAGCAAGCTGCTATTCTTAGCAAGCTGGGTTTCACCTGGTGCCTGTGGGAGGTGTTTGAGTGGAGGCATCAAGAGGGAGTCTGTGCTCAGGTGTGGGGTGTTGTGTTTGAGTTGGGAGGCATCAAAGGGAGTCTGTTGTGCTCAGTGTTTGTCTGTTTTGTGTGTGGAGAGATCTTCTATTTGAGAGTGCAGGTTTCCAAATGAATTGACAGTGCCTGCTGGAATCGTCTCTTTCTATTCATGCTGTCAGGTCGTTTTTTTCAATCTCATGGCTTCTCTGATGATTCGTGTGGCTGGGGGTTTTCTATAGTGAGCTAGGGTTTTAGTGGCCATTGAAGTTGATGTTGTGACCTGTGGTTTTCATGTGTTGGACTAAGTGAGGAGGTTGTTCCACTTTTTTACTGCATTTTTGTGTTCATCTAGGTGGGTACTTTATTCTTCTATTGTCTGTCCAATGTATGTGGCCGGGCATGAGTACAGGGAATTCGTAATATGCGCTTGGTTTTCCAGGTCAATTTTGTCTTTGGGGTTTCTCAGGGCATGGTTGCTATTTTTTGTCTCTTTTGAGGCAGTCTTGATGTTGATGCCTTGTGTAGGTATCTTACTGATTTTAATCTGTAAGTACCTCTTATGTAGGACAAGACAGCTGCTCTAGGTCTGTTGGTCTTCTAGGTCTCTGTTATGTCTTGGTGTGTTTTTGTGGGATCAGGTTGGTGATTTTGTTTTTGGTTAAGGCCATTGGCTGTCAATACTTCAGTCAGTGGTGCAGTAGTTCAGTCTTTATATGTGTCTTTCTGGCAGGCGTTTTCCATTAGATCAGGTTAAAACAAAGATTGCTAGGCATTTATTTACAAACTGGAATTGAGCAGCAAAATCACCACCCTCTACTTTGGATAAGATAAACAACTTTACAAACTTGGAGAGCTGAAACTGAAAACTACTACAAAAAATGTAAATCTCAAAGAAACTAAAAAAATAGAAAATGACAAGAAAATTCCATAACCAACACAAACACCTGAAACAATTTAGTAATACCAAACGTTTCCAAACAGAGAACTCAACAAAACAGAAACAGATGTCCTATCCAAAGGATTCAATTAATGGCCATAGCACCCAAAAAAAATCCTAACAGAATCCATCATATGTGCAGTAGAATCGCCTACCAAATTAAATACAGATGAAGCTGACAGCAATTAAGGACACCAGTTACTCACATTTATGCGACAATGAAACCACCAAAAAAAAATAATTTGGCAAAAAGATGATTCCAGAGCGCTAACAAACGCCTGCAAAATGAAAATAAGCAGCATAAATAATACTCCCAGCAGACAAAGGATACTGCCACAGTAGTATGGACATGAAAAGAGTATGAAACAAGAATTGACAGACGCTACTCCAAGAACTCCACATACAAAACCTATAAACACAGACCCAACGCACATATCTAAAAATTAAGCCAAAGAAGAAAATTATAACCCAAGCCACATAGCAAAGAAATCCAACAGACGATCATCCCAAGAGAAAAATCTTATATATCTTTTTTCGCCATTTATATGCGGAATCTTTCGCATTTATAATATGTTTGTTTTTTTTAAGCTTTTGCGGGTACTTACATGTGTGGCTGTTCAGCTTTCCTCTCGGTATTATTCCACGTCATATGTAAGTGCTTTCAAGTTGTAGCAACGTCTTCATCAATAATCTCATCTGCCATCATCAAGAGCTTCTGTGTGGATGTGAGTCTCACAGCTTTTGTTTTCAAATTCGAGGCTTGGCCTATTCTGATTGGCTGGGGAGTTTGGTCTGTGTTCACTGGCACTTGGAGTTTGAATTGATTGGTGTTTCCCTGGTTTCTTGCTGTCGGTTTTGTGCTTCTGATTGGACTGGCACACTCTATTCTGTGTTGGAGCTTCAGTACCTGAAAGGAGAAAAATTTTTCAGATCTCCAAATTGATACAGCCTCCAAAAAATACACAAAGAAGGCAATACCCTCTCAAACCATGGTCAGCTCCATAGGAGCACGCATTACAAAACCTAGCTAAATACTTAGCAAAACAACTACAGCCCATGCTGAAACCGCAGCTTCGATATGTACAAACTCATACATATCTTAGAAATGATCAAAGATTACACATGGAACAAAGAGATCTGCTTGTAAGTTTCGAGTGGTTTCACTATTCACTCAAGTCCCGATAAATAGAAACTCTTGAAATAATCAAAAATATACAACCAACTAAAGACCTCATGGAACTAACATAGGAACACTGCCTAACCAACACATATTTCCATTACAAAGGACAAAGAATACAAGCAAATTGAAGGAACCCCTATGATCTCTCAACC
>BHFT01035137.1:0-14394 GCA_004320025.1 Laticauda laticaudata | reverse complement strand
TGAAAGATTTCCAGATACTTTTCACCAGATGCAGCCATGCTCACCAGACTGTGAGGAGGATGCGTGGAAGCTTGCTGCATCCTGCACAATCTCATGCGCACAGAGCCCGCTCCAGTGTTGCAGAACAGGCTCATGGACTCCAACAAGGCATGGGGAATGGAGCCTGGTGAATGGGAGGCAAGGACTAAACCTGATTAGATACTGTGCGATGTGCAATGGCCGCCAACAGAAGCTTCACGTGAAGGGAAGAAGCAGGCGCAACCTCCTGAAACACTGGTGCACTCCCAGATCTTGGAGCCAGTGGAGTGGCAAGACAGAGAAATGGTAGTAATGATTAATGGATGCTTTTCCCTTCAGCCCTGGTCCTCATCAACGCTGATGAGATTGGGCCATGTAATGTGAGTGGGCGCCTACAATGAAAGGGCATTTAATAAAGAGTTTGCTGTTTATGTTGAAATGTGTGGGATCAATCATTACATTGTTATTGATAATAAACGGGCCATAGCCTGTGGCACCTAGGCGGTGGGTGGACATAGTCCCACTATGCCTTGCACTGGAGGTTTGATCTATCCTCACAGCTTTATTACCATCTCACAGGTATCCTAAACGCATACCACAGCTATTACCCATCCCAAAGGTATCCCTGCCCATCCCACAGCTATTACCCATACCAAAGGTATCCCTGCCCATGCCACACTATTACCCATCTCCAAAGGTATCTCTTCCATCGCCAACGCTATTACCCATCCAAGGTATCACCCTGCCGCATCACAGCTATTACCCATCCGCACAGGTATCCCTGCCCATCCACAGCTATTACCATCCCAAAGGTATCCCTGCTCATTCCACAGTATTACCATCACAGATTATCCCTGTCCCATACCCACTGCTATCTTCTTTGATCCATCCACAACCATGCAAAGGCCTTAAACCATTTCTAAAGTTTCCCCAGACTTTATTTAAATAAATAAAATGAAGCAAGTTGGTGTGGAAGCAAAGATAATCTTGGATTAATAACACTGTAAAAGCAAAAGATCCAAGTGTCCAAGCAAAGAATAAAGTCAGCAGGTAGCCACCAGTCTCTGGCACTCTTCTTAGTCCTCTGAAGGCGTGCCCAGTGGTCAGGGGTGAAGGGTCCAGGTGCTGTGGAGGTGGCTGTGCTGGAAGTGCTGGTCCTGAGGCGTCATTGGGGTGCCTGGCCCCGAGAGGACAACAGGGGATGGTGTGTGGAGGAAGCTCTCAGAGAGGAGCTGGCTCAGTCCTGCGATGTTGAGAGCCCTTTCCTCAGGAACTGGGGTGTCAGCCCCAATACCGCGATGACAGATGTTTCCTGAGGCCCGGTCTTGGCTGGTGGGTAGAGGAAGGAGCAGCTGTAGTTGGGGATGTTGGTCTGGCAGCTGAGTGAGGTGAGGCGTGGGTGGCAATCTGTGGTGTGGCTGTGCATCTGTGACATGCGGTAGCATCTGTAGCGTGGGTGGGCATCGTGGCATCAGTGCATCGGTGGCATCAGTGTCATGACGGTGGCACCGTGGCATTCGATGTATTCCATGTGCCTGGACCTGCGGAAGCGGAAGGGCTGCCTGTGCTGCTGGAGCTCCTGGTAGCCGTAGCCTTGGTAGGTGAGGGCCTGTGGAAATCCTTGGAAGAGCAGTGACATCACCTGGGGTGGAGCAGTCTTGGACTGGGTGGGAGCAGGTTCAGCTGGGTCTGGAGGGTTGTGAAGATTTCTAGAACTTTATAAATAGCTTTCTAAACTTTCACAAGCTAGTTTCCATGCATTTTATAAACAGTTCAGGGCAAGAAAGTTATATACAGAGGACTTCAGAGGACTTCAGGCATATTTTTAATTTGACCATGATGTACCTTTTATCTATGTAGTGAGAACTTCATTATAAGTAGTAGGATAGGAGTGGCCCAAGTCAACTTTAATTGTTTAACAAAGTATTCACATACTGATCATCTTTTTAATGAACTGATTGAGCTAGTGGTGGCGATTCTTCATCTGGCACAACCCATAATGCAGGATTGATATTATTTCCTCACTCACAGGTTTCTTTTTCATGAGGTTAGGCTTTGCTTGTATAATTCCATCTCAAGAAGTGGGAAGCTTTATTCCAATTTTTATTAATTATTTGCTAGGAAGGAGCTAGGGCCCATTAAAAATGGGCTAATTATAGTCCTCAGATTACAATGTTTCTATTAGAGATGTAAACCAACTTCATGTAAATATAAATTATATTTGTTCTGTTTTGTTTTACTTAATGATGCATTATATAATTGTTACTATAATGCATTACACGTCTTCACAATACTAGCCAGTTCTTGAGATGTAATATTATGTTTTCCAAAGAAGGGACATGAAATGGAAATTGGCATATTAGTGATTCCATTTTAAGGATGTCTGGTAAATTATTCTAAAGAACAAATATCCAGGAAAGTAACCTAAACTTGGCCAGGTGGTCTGCACATTACATGCCAGAGAATCCTAAATAGCATTGCATCCTGATAATTTTTTTCAAGCCTAGAGAAAAGTTGATTATTATAGAAGCTATCTCTACAAAGTATGCATAACAGTCATTCACAGCTATGGATGCATTTGTCTTTGGCCTTTTAACTAATAATTATAGTAGACAAGCATCTGGCCAAAGGTTTGGTGGTTTTCTAAAGCTGTTTGGTATTCATGATTGGCTGAATATCATGATTTATCATGATTGGCTGAAGTTCCTCCGACAGCCATAAGATGGAGTCAGAAATCTGGTTTGTTCTCTTCTTGCATTTCCCTATTGCCTTTTTCCTGATCGTCGTTCTGCTGGAATTGCTGTGAGTCTTGCAAACTGTTAGCAAATTCCGTTTACTGCTTTGTTTATGATACTGGACTTTGTTTTTTTATTATCCCTGGACTGATTGTATTGAATACTATCTGCTTTAACTGTGTATGATTTGAACTGTTTGTTAGACTTTGTTTAGCTGTTCACAGGAAGTAAAACCTACATTTTACTGTTCAGTGTATCTGCATGCTTGTTGTGTGTTATTCCTCACCACTCTCACTACGTTTCCCTGAGTGCACTCATTCTCTCAACAAAACTGATGGCAGGTGGACCAATGCAGTGATAGAATGGATTCCATGAAAAGCATCCAAAAAACAGACCCAAAACAAGATGGATCAACATCAACAAATATTGTTAGCCCAATTGGCAAAAAAAAAGCTCAGGGCCATATTAGTTGGAAGAGGCCTTCATCCTGCATTGGATAGAATGGGTAGTATGATGATGATGATGGTGGTGTTGTGATGATGAAGAAGAATTTCAGGAGCTTAGTCTTAAAAACATTGAGATCAGTGAGACAAGAATGACTGTTTAATAAAATTATTAAATTATCATCAGAGAGTGAGATTGCAGGAAACTTAGTTGCTACCCCTGACTACAGAATATTTTTTAATTCTTTGCAGAATTTTAAATTTGATTTTCATTGAGTTATTGTCTATTTAGTTAGGTTGTCTGATTTCATAAAACTTCATTGGTTTCATTGGTTTTCTGATTGTGTATTAATTGTTTTTTATTAGATTGCATTTTTTGAATCTTATTACAGATTGTAATTATTAGGTTATACATTCAGATTTTTTTAATTCTCCCTGAATCTGTTGTTTGTTGAACAGCTTATTGATAAGTGCATTATAAAAAAAGATAATGATTTGATTATCAGTTCAATGTAGTGATCAAGGTGCCAGTCTAGAAACCAGAAGACTGAGTTCTAGTCATGAAAAACCAGCTAAGTGACTTTGAGCCAGTAACTCTCTGTCATCCCAATCAATCTGGCAAGGTTGTTGTAATAATAAAAATGGGAAGTAGAAGAATTACAGCCTTCATTGCCTTGAATTGCTTATAAAATATTAAAGACAGGATAAAAAATGAATAAAATCTAATAAGTAAAATGATGATGATGGGGTAGTAGTGGTAATGATGATGATGTAGTATACGGCAAAATACCTTGCATAATGAAAAAAAAATTGCTGAAATAAGCACTATTGATATGAGATGAAGTCTTTACATTAACTATCCGATTAAATATCCAAATCATTGAGTGTACAATATCTAGATGGCAACCATTCAAGAATTATTTAAGCACTGAAATTTGAAATAGTTGAATTAACAATAATGTCCTAAAGGTCAGCTTCTGTACCTGGGAACTAGAAGATTGCCAGTATTTCACTTATATATATATATTTAAAATATTTACTGGGGAAAATTAACAGGAAAAAAAACATATAAGTTAAATATTTTTAAAGAATAAGAAGTTGGTGAGCTCTAGAGTACATAACAAGCTGCCAAGTTTCTATCATCAACATAACTCATGAGAATGTCTCTTGTGAGATAGGAACCCTCGTATGTGCCAAAACGTATCTGCAGGGTGATCAGCATCATTTGCCCATTTATTATATAGAAGAACAAGTCATGCTGAGAAAAAATCAGCATGGCTCTGTTGAAGGTGGCCTTCTTTCACTCTTCTCGTATTACAAGAAAAAGGATGATCCAACTAGTAAATATATGAAGGCTTTTCAATGGCTGCATACTAATTAGGTAATCCTATTCATTTTGTATGACACAAACAAGTGAGGTTTTTAAAGACAATCAGATTCTCAATAGCCTTTTTTGTAAAATATTTAATTACCCATAAGTATGAGAAGCAGTGGATATCAAATTCCTTTTGAAAATGTAATCTCCAACATTTCAGTGGCAAGACTGAATCCTCTAAGGCTTCAGCACTGTGTTCAGCACTGTATGAAATCATGTAAGATAGGTAGGAAATAACCAGATTTTACAGCAGAGGTAATTCAGCAGGTATTCAGCAGGTTCTGACCAGTTTTGGAGAACTGGTGGTGAAAATTTTGAGTAGTTCGGAGAACCAGCAAATACCACTCTGATTGGAGATTTTACAATATCCTTCTCCTGCCATGGCTACCAAGCCATGCCCACAGAACCGGCAGTACATTTTTTTGAATCCCACCCTTGTTTTACAGATATTATTTCTTAGGAGATGTAGTGCAATCAACTTTTGTAACAAGATTTTGGTTAAAATTAGCTACATAGCTATTGCAATGCTAAAACAGACAATGATTTGAATACTTAAAAGTTTATGATTATCACTTATATTTAAAAATTATATATTATTGTACATTTGTATTTTGTTTTTTAATAACAAAGTAAAGCAATTTGGTATATAAATACCATCTTTATGTAAATAATCTTCAAATTAATATTGGGTCAATTTCAGTTTCTGTATTTGGTTTTGATGTCTATTAGACCCTTGGATAGTCAAGAGACTGTTTGGATCCAATATTAACAGACAATCACTGTTCTATATTCACCCTTCTCTTTTGGAACAGACTATTGAGGCATGGGGATTATAAATTATAAAGATCTCTGGAGGATTTGGAATATCTCTCTCCATAGGAATTGCCCTGCACGGGATAGAACTGCACTGGCTTTTGAAGATGACTAGTAAAGAGACTTGGATGATGTTCTTGTTCTGCTACAGTTCTCTGTTACTTCAAGTAGTAGTCTTCTTAACCTCCTGGGTAAATTACAAGTAGAAATCACTCTTTTACAGAAATTCTGCTCCTGCCTGAGTATATGAATCTTTCCAGCAGTGGATCCTACCTGTTCCAGCACTGGTTTGGTGATCATACACGTGTGCACATGCATCTAACGTACACACAACTATGCACATGTGCAGCTTTCCCCACACCAGCTGAGGCTTGCAGAGCCAATCAGCTGAAAGGATGATAAAGAAAAGCACAGGGGTAGGTGGAGAAGTGCTCCTGCGCTTTTCTCTTCTTTCTCCTCTCAGCTGATTGTTGGGGCTTTTTTTGTCAGAGGCTTTTTTTTACTACCAGTTCGACTGAACTGGTAGCATACCACCACTGATCTAATCAGTGGTTGTACTCATGATAGATGGGAGGAGGGAAAATTGACTCCAACTGTTCCAGAATCTCATTACCATAAAATGCTCATGAAGTATGGACTGTATCAAAAAGCATAATATAGTAAAATGTGTGAATAGGTAAAAAGACTAAACCCATTTAGCACAGCATTAAAAAAATAAAACCCAACATGTATATCTGGATATTATGCCAGGAATAGTCTGCAATGCATTTATTGTTGTCTTTCTCCTTTCCTATAAATTTAACATTGTGTACAGGTTGTCTGACTATATAACTAGCTTTGACATATGTGTGGGAAACCCACACAGTCTAGCTAGGCAATTCACATGGGGATAATGAGTTTTGAAAATAAACATTTCAGCTCACAAAAACTGATCCTCAGAATTTGTCAACTCTGCAAATTTCATTTTCTCTGATTCTAGCGAAAAGTTATTCTACAATTTACATGTATTCAGAATCACAAGCATGAATATAAATAAAAGCAAGTCTGGAAATGATGAGCCATATAACATTCAGATACTGTCCCCATATAATCTCTCTCCCTCTCTCTCTCTCTCTCTCTCTCTCTTCATGCCCCTCTTTTTTTCCTTTTGTCTAGATTCTCTCATAAGAACCAACATAACAACAGAAAATAACTAGCGTAAAAAAATTATTTGAATGATGTGTTTTACCGTGCCTGATAATACTAGCTTACTACAAATAATTCTATTTTCATGGGTCCAGAATCTAAGGCCAGAATGATTTCCAGTAGCCAAGAGCATTACGAGAATCAACAGATGATTTGATGGTTTGAGAAGTTTCTCTAGTGAAGACCTGCATTTCCCTCTCCATATTAGCTTTTACACAGCAACTTTTCTTGCAAAAGTGATAATTAAAATGCAAGAAGAAGCTTATTATTATGCAGAGCTTTTTGAGACAGCTTTGAACCTAATGTCTGCAAAAAGGCAAAAGAAGCTTAAATCACACTCCAGGGAACATTCTTTCTCTCCCAGAATGGAAATGAGCACAAAGGGGGATCAGTCCCTTAACTACTGTTTTTTAGTGCAGTAAATGTCCACTAATGCTTTTAATATTTCCAACCAATTTGATTGCACTGTAATAATCTTGAATCAGGAAAACTGTTTCTATCCATCAACTCCAAGTACAGGACTGAATTTTCAGTTTTTTTAAAATTTATTCTCATGGTTAAAAAAAAGAGTTAGGAGCTTGTATTTCAGAATCAGGACATGATATCATGGAACGTTGTATATTTTCCAGTGAAGTTTTCTCGAATTTCTTCATTGCTTGTCTCCTGGGCTGAATTATTTTCAAATCTCGACCAAGAAATGCTCTGTCCTACACATTGGTAAAAAAAAAAAAAAATCAGTACACCAAATACAAGCTTGGTAGATATGACCTCATGGATGACCCTCACTCTGTCAAAGACCTTGGAGAACTCATATCAAATGATCTAAATGCCAGAGCTCACTGTAACAGCATTGCCAAAAAGGCATTAAGAAGCTTCTCCTCCAGTAATATTGAATTGCTATCTAGGGTATACAAAACCTTTGCTAGACCAATACTTGAATACAGTATATCTGTCTGGAATCCTCACTGTAAATCGGACATTAATTCAATTGAGGGAGTCCAGAAGTATTTCACGAGAAGAGTACTACACTCCTCTGCTCGCGACAAAATACCCTATATGACCAGGCTTGAGATTTTGGGCTTGGACAACCTTGAACTATGCTGCCTACAGTTAGACTTAAGCATAGTACACAAAATTATCTGCTACAATGTCTGCCCAGTCAATGACTATTTCAGCTTCAACCACAACAATACAAGAGCATATAACAGATATAAATTCAATGTAAACCACTTCAAACTTGATTGCAGAAAATTCAGCAACAGAGTGGTCAATGCTTGGAATGTACTACCTAACTCTGTTGTTACATCTCCACTCCTTTCACCTTAAACTATCCACTATTGACCTCACCCCATTCCTAAGAGGTCTATAAGGGGCATGCATAAGTGCACAATTGTGTCTTCCCTCCCTGTCCTATTGTCCCCATTTATTCGTACCTACAGTATTTCATGTATTCTTACTCATGTTTATCCTTATGCCTATTATCTTCTAAGAGATTGACAAATCAAATAATAAATAAATAAATAAATAAATAAATAAATAAATAAATAAATAAATAAATAAATAAATAAGGTCATACAGACATCTGTTGAGACAAAAGCTTCCATCAGTTTACAGATAATTCTCATTTGGGGTGTGGAGGGCAGTTTGGCAGTTTGGTTGTGAAATTAAGTGGCTGATGTGCTTCAACTTTTCTTTGCTTTACAGACTTGCAAAGATCATAAATGAGAGGATTGGTTGTAAATTGCATTTTCATCACCATTGTAACAGAAAATGGTTGATAAATTCAGCATAGTTTTTTTTTTCCTGATTGCTGAGATCAGTTAAACACAACTAACTCCATCTGTTGGAAAGGTGACAAAATTATTTTTAGTCACACCCACACATTTAATTATTTTAGATGCTGTTTATTTTTAACTAGTCTTTATTTAAATTATACTGTATATATTTGTTCCATACTGGTTTTCATTATCTTGTTTTCGACTTAATTTCTTTCTGTTACAGCAGAAAAGCCAGGCACAAAGATAAAATGCTAGTATGAAATCAAACTTAGTTGGTTTTCTTTATAAAAAAACAAATGCTGCTTTTATTATAAGATAATTAAAAATAGCTAATACATACTGAAATAATAAGGCATAAGATTCTACAAATACACAGACTACAATACAACAGAAGACCAAATTCAAAACTAACAGTTCAAAACAAAGATATAGTGAAATAGAAACAGGGGCTCACGTTATCTTTAGAACAAGAGCAGAAGAGCAGATGTGACAATTAGCAGGCAACAGATGTTTAGGTTTGGTGAGGGAGTACTGGAAAATAGGCTACTGTATGTCTACATTACAGCTTACAAACTACATTCTCTAAAGAGATTTGCTTCCTTCAAGTTCAAGAGAGGTCACAAATCCACCAATGGCATGCAGAGAAGAAATGTGTTCTGTTAAATGCTGATCCAGCTGGTTTTTGTTTTATGCAATTATATGTGTGGGAGACTGTGCTTTCCTTCACTACAGGAGGCAACATATCTCAGGCTTTCCAAATAATTCAATTCAAAAGTAGAACTTGATTAGGCATTAGAAACAGACAATGTTGAAGCTTTTCGTGTTCCCTTCAGGAGGATATCCTACAAAGCATATTCTATTATTTGAAATGCCCTGTCCCTAAAAGGTACCCAGATAATAATAATACCCAGAGAGCTGATATTAACCAATCAGAAAAAACACCACTGAATAATTCTTTGTTCACTGCCTCTTAAATAGTGTGGAAGAACTCCTAGTTTTGATAGGGCAACAATATTCCTCCCTGGAGCTTCTGATAAACTAATGCCTGAACAGAAGAAACTTGGCTTTTGTTTCTTGTAAGAATCTCTCCCATTGAATCACATTTATGCAAAGGGAGAAATTATGAAAGCAGATCTTTACAATCAAATCAAAAATTCCTTTAGTACAAGGAATGAAGCTCACAAGTCATCTAATAGAAATTTCTCATAGGTGAAAATGCCCTGATGCATGAAAAAACAATATGAATCCAGTCATTGACTTCATACTGCAGGTAAAGTTATTTATATAAACTTGAGCTTATATTCTACTTAAATTTTATGAATTCAATTTGTTGAGCCAGTTGCTTTGAAAACATTGTAGCTAGTGGTATACACAGTAAGTAAATCAAATCAGATCTTTGTTACATCGTACACCAGCATGACTATTAATTATAACTGTTTCCTATTAATGTCACATTTAAATCTCATCCATTTATTTTTTTAAGGATTTATTCTTTTTCTATCTTGTCTTAATTTAACTCACTTTAGTCAGATTTCTGTTTTATCTCAATATAACAAGAGCTTTATCAACCTGGTTCATCTGTTCTCACTTATTCTGGTGATAAATAATCAAGCAGCATTTTTTTCTTCTTCCAAACATACATGCATACATACATACCAGAGGTGGTATTCGGCAGGTTCTGGCCAGTTCTGGAGAACCGGTAGTGGAAATTTTGAGTAGTTCGGAGAACCGGCAAATACCACCTCTGACTGGTGATTTTACAGTATCCTTCCCTTGCCACGCCCACTAAGCCACGCCCACAGAACTGGCAGTAAAAAAATTTGAATTCCACTGCTGATACATACAAACACATCTCTCTCCCTCTCTCTCTCCTTCACCCTTCTCCTCTAAGTAAATTGAAGTATCTCTTTTGCCTTCAGCTGGTCCTCATTCCTTATATTCCACCTTGATGCTTTCCACTTTTTCCCTTCTCTGGCTCTGGCAGACATCACCACCCTTATTGGATTGTACATAACAAAGGATTGAACAAAATGACAAGAATTTAATGGTCTGTTTGCACATCATTCTTTGGAAGAGTGTAGTATTGGTTTTACTAATTATCTGGCTAGTTTTAACATATCATGTTGAGTTTACTTTTTATGGATGTAAATGACTGAGAATTGGCTTGAAATTGGCTTTATGCAAGGCAACAAAGTTGTTGCAATTAATTTTCTTTAGATTTGGAGCTTAATTTCAGTGGAAATACTTAAAAAGAACTCTTTTCTGAAATATGCCATGATAATATATACCAAAGAGAAAATATTCTTTTATTTTAATTGGTATATCAACATAAATCAATATATCTTTGTTGTTGCAGATCATATCATTTAAAAATAAACTTTATAAACAGTCATACAAGCCTGATTTTTATTGAGAAATGAGGAAAGATAAATTGATTCCAAAGTCAGAAAGTTTTGTTATTGTTTAATTTTTGCTTAACTTCATGAATATTACACAATATTAGAATCAAATTGTCCACCTCTGTTGAACTGGTAGCTCTGAAGAGCAGAAGACATAGAACCGGTTCTATGCCTGCTGATGTTTTTGCCCACCCACCCAAGAATCAAAAATTAGATTCTTTGCCTCCCCAATCAAGATACATATTCTACATGTGGACCAGAGCACCAGAAAGATACTTTATGCCATGATTCATGATGAGGAACCTAGCACGTACATTCTGCAACACAGTCCTAGACAACATGATCCACCAAGCCAAACATAGTTTATACATGGATTAAGCAAAGAGGTTTTTTTGGGGGGGTGATTGGCAGTTTATCAAGTAAAAAAACAACAACTTGGTTGTTGTTTTTTTAGCCACAATGCATATATGTATCCAAAATTGGAAGGTTCATTAAGGTTTTGTTACTCAATCTACAGGAATCTTTAGCTCATCCCAGATCCAACCTTTGTTTGGAAATCTGTAGTGATGGAACACCTATTGCTCCAAGAAGCAGACTGTCCCATTGCCTCACAATCAGGAAATTACTACATGAGTGTAGATCTCCCTCTAGTTCTGTGTTACGTTGGGGTATTTCTTTATATGAGAAATCCCATCTGCATATAAAATAGATCTTTGCTACTCTTATTTCTCATATAGCAGCATTAAGTGTCAAAGAATTGGACTTTCTTGAACAAAAGGCATATTCAGTTAAGCAGTATTGGAGTACTGCAGACAAGGACCAATTAGCACAGAAAAGACTATCAGCAAATATTAATAGAACTGATTCAGGAAGGGCACATCACAGTTCTGTGAGAGCTCTCTTCAGTTCCCATTTTCTCTATGTTCAGGTGGATTGACACAAAACTGACCAGTTCTTATGGAGCAGCCACCAGCAGAGAATAAATAAAAGGCAATACATGCAGTTGTGACAAAATAAAAATCACGGATTGACAGAATCGTTCACCAATAGTTGTTTCTGTATGCCTCTAAAATCAGATCATGGAGGTTGGACTGTCTTTATTGGCATGAGATAAAATATTCCCTGAAAAAACAGAGACACAGTTCAGTCAGCATTCTAGACAGAAACATGATCACTGATCAAATACTTTAATATCCAAAAAAAATCAGTGTTTGAATTCTACTTTTTGGATTCAATTCCTTCCAGTTTCATGGGATTGCCAGAGACCTTTCAAACTTTTATGCAGACCATGTGTTAACTAGCAAACATAGCTGTATAAATGGCTTTCACTGATGCAGTCATTGTGATTCCATGTCAGAATATCAGATTTTGTCTGCACATAATTGTGATCCAGCTTTGCCTTTTAAAGGCATGGGCTGCATACATTCCATCAAACAGTGAAGGATTTAATCAGATAGTCTTTATTATTCATCAGGAAAGCTGAATACTTAATTTTCTGCTGTTGTCCAGTTCTCAGTTTGTTCTAAAATCAGTTTGTTCTAAAATCATTATAAATTCAATGCTCCTAACAATATTCCACACCTCTGACATGGTGAGCATTTCCTTGTTTCATATATTTGTGCTGTTTAGCTTCCTTCGGGTATTATCCCATGTCATTGTAGTTCTGTTAAAGTTGTAGCAACGTTTCAGCAGAATACTCATCTGCCATCATCAGGGCTTCTGTGTAGATGTGTTAGTCTCACAGTCCTCTGTTTTAAATTTGAGGCTGGTCATATCTGATGGCATAGCCTGGGTTCTGTGCTTTCATTGGATCTGGGAGTTTGACTTATTGGATTCTTTGGTTTTCTTTGCTGTCTGTTTGTGGCTCTTTGATTGGGCTGCAACATCTGTTCTTGCCTGTTGGAGAGCTTTCAATGCAGTTGGGCTCCGGTGTGGAAAAGAGATGGCTGCTATTATCAGCAAAGTGCTATTCATTAGCAAGCTGGGTTTCACCTGGGTGCCTGCGTGGGGGTTGTTTTGAGTTGGAGTATCAGAGGGAGTTCGTTCTGTGCCCCAGGTGTTTGCCATGGGCTTGTGTGTGGAGATCTTTCCTAATTGGAGTGCAGCTTCACACAACATGATTGGACAGTCTGCTGGAATCAGTCGTCTTTCTATTCGATGCTTCAGGTCTTTTTATTCAATCTCATGGCTCTCTTGATATTCTGTGGCTGGGTTTCTATAGTGGCGTCAGGGTGCTTTAGTGCCATTGAAGTTATGTATGACCTGTGGTTTTCATGTTTGACTAGTGAAGGGTGGTGTTCCATTTTTTACTGCATGTTCTTGTGTATCATCTAGGCGGATATTATTCTTCTATTTGGTCTGTCCAATGGTATGTGGGGGCCATTGGAGCACAGGGAATTTCCGTATTATGCCTTGTTATTCTCCAGGGTCAATTTGTGCTTATTGAGTTTCTCAGAGATGGCTGCTATTTTTTTGTCTGTTTGAAAGCAGCGTATTGATTAGTGTGCTGTGCTAGTATCATTATCTGATTTTGTCTGTTGTTACCTCTTATTGTAGGGCAGGACAGCTTGATTTCAATCAGGCTCGTTTGATCTTCTATTCTCTTATATGTCTTAGTGTGTTTTTCGTGAAAAGCCCTAGTGTTGATTATTGCTTATTTGTGGAAGCTGTTGGGGGCCTGTCAGTACCTTTAGTCTGGTGCATAGTTCAGTCTTTATATGTGCTCTTCATCTGTCAGGCGTTTGGTCATGCGTTTATTAGTGTTTTTGGGCCACGGAATTATCTTGTGCGCCGCTGGTGGTGGTGGACTTGGGCATTGATGGTAGCCGGTTTGTGTGTAGTTGTCTTCTTGGTTATTACAGTGTGTCACTTAGGTGTCCATCTGTTCTTTTGTAAGTGATAGTACATACTAGGAATGGTAGTTGTCTGTTTAGTTCGCGTTTTCCATGGTGAACTTGATTTTGGGTGTGATGTTGCGTTAGGGTGTGTGTAGAATTGTTTAGTTTTCTTTTCCATCGGGCCAAATCACAAAATGTTTCATCGATATATTCTTACCATGTTTGAGTTTGTGAGGTGGCATTAGCACAGAGCTCTGGATTTCGAAATCTTCATGAACAGGTAGCAATGATGGTGGTACGTGGGTGAATCCCTAGGGGGCTTCCTTCCAATTTGCTTTTATCTTTGTCCTTTGTATCTGAAATGTGTTGTTGTTACGGCCAGTGTTCTGTTTGAGTTCATGAGTGGTTTTAGGCTGCTGTATTATTTTTGATGATTTCAAGAGTTCTTTCATCGTGACCTGAAACCACTTTTGAGTGAATAGTGAAATCCCATGTCCGAAACCTTACACGAAGAGATCTTCTTGTTCCATTTCGTTGTTCTTTAGTAGATCTTGATCATTTCTAAGAAGTGGATGATTTGCTGTACTATGAACTGCAGGTTACCAGCATGCGGACGTATTTGTTTGCGAAGTGTTATTGGCTAGGTTTTTAGTGTCTCCTTCTGGAGTGACTAGGTTCTTGAGAGGATATGCCTCTTTGGTTGATTTTTTGGGCAGCCGTTTTAGTTTGGGCATCTTGGAATTTTGAGAGAATCGCCAATTCTTTTGAATTTTTTGGTAATTTGGAAAGAATCATATATGTTTTCTTAAGT
>BHFT01035136.1:0-25375 GCA_004320025.1 Laticauda laticaudata | reverse complement strand
ACAAAAAGAGAGATTTCATTTTGCTTTTTTATAAGTATAAAGTTTTATCTAACAGTATAATAAAGATAATCTTTGCTTAACACCATTTAATTCAGTTTACTTGGTTCATTTTGCTTATTTTAATAAGTCATAAATACTTAAGACATTAATAAGTTTATCTTGCTTAACAACCTTGGTTCATTTCTTACGCTTAAGTAAAGTGTTGGTGAAACTTTTAACAATAAATGGTTAAGCCTTTGCATGCTCTTCGTGGGATAGATTAAGGATGGTTGTGTGATAGGATAAACTTCCAGGTGCAAGCAAGTGGACTGTATGTCCGCCATCCCAGCTGCCACATCATATGGACCTTTATTATCAACAACAATTTATTCATTGATGAACACATTTAAAATAAACTACAGCTCTTTTAATGCCCCATTCATTGTAGACACTTCAACATACATGGCACAATCTCATAGTGTTATGTGACAGGCTCAAGGAAGCATCGCATTAATCACTATCATCGCTGTATTAGCCACTTCCACTGCTCGCAGCTGGGGAGTTGCAGCTAGTTTCTCAAGAGGTTGTGGTGGCTCTTCCTTCACACATTGAACTCTGTGGGGCCTTGGTACATCCACAGTGTCTATCCAGGGTTCGTCCTTGCCCCCATTCGCCCATTGACCTGTTGACTGGTCCACAATGCCTGTTCTGCAACACTTGGACTGGTGGGCCAGAGTTGTCAGCATGCAGCAAGCTTCCATGAATGCTCCTCACAGTCTCTGGTCATGCTGCATAGTGGCTGGAAGTATCTGGAAACTGTTGCGCCAGGATGCCAAAGCTTCTCCACACCATGCTTGCCCTGGACAAGCCTGTAGTTGAAGATCCTCTCTTCACAGGTGAGTGTATCTTGAACTGTACTGCTCATGAGGTAGGTTCGAGGGAGAAAGGCGTCATCACAAATTGAGAAGTAGGGCACATACTTGTGTGCATTTGGTAGCTGGGTCTTGGACATGGAAAACCCATGATGAGGTTTGTGTGCCAGCCTCAGTCTTGAGTGTCACTGCATTGTAATACGCTGGCATGCTGAAGCTGACCGTTGCCTGAAGTCATCGATGTAATGAACTTGTAGTCAGCTTCAATCATGGCAAAGAGGATATAACTTTGAAGAAGCCCTTTGTGGTGAATACGTGGACCTGTGTTGCTGGAGCTTGCAGGCCAACGTGGCTTCCCATCTATAGCTCCACAGTGTGGGAAAAATTCCACCTCTGATAGCCGACTCTTCGCAAGTTTTCCTCGGCCTTGTTCAGTGGTGGGGGCACTTGAGGAGCTCCTCCACTTATTCTTTCGATGATGGCGCTGCACTCACTTCTCTGACGCACGTTGCTGATGCTGTGTGTTGCCACCCTCCACGCATACTGCAGTTTCTATATGTGTGTTTCTAGAGGGCCACGGTGGGTGCAGAGTCAGTGCCACCTTCAGTCTGGGGTCCAGGTTGGCAAGAAGTTGTGGCTCAGCTTGTCAAGCGCTGGTCTCAGATGCTTCTAACAAGTCGTCAAACAGGGCTGATGGCATCCTCAGGAAGTGATGGAATCACGAGGTCTTCAACTCCTCAGCTCACCAGCAACTTGGCATTATCTAGTCCAAACTGCCATCTCTTCCTCATGATCCATTCCTGTGACCCAGCACAGTCTCTTCTCTCCTTCCTGTATAAAGGTGAACAGTCTTGAAACAGTTTTTGGTCTGTGTGATGAATGAGGCGCAGCTTACCATATTCGGACGGTGTCATGATCCATGGTGGTAGAACAGATTGATGATGTGGAAGACAATGGTGAAGAGGTCTTGTACATACCATGGCGTGCTGGACTCATGACTGAGATCCAGATGATTTTTTCTCCCCCTTTTATAAGAAAATATCGGTTGTCTGCCTAGGTTGTCCTGTCTAAACATAATGCTTCTAGACATACTGGCAGACAATCCTAAATATACGAGATAACATCCATATACAAACATTTTGTCCATTTTAATCCTTTATATAGCGAGATGCATGACGCTTAATTTTGTTTCCTCATTTCATAGCTATCTAACCGCTTGTGTAGAGTTTCCATTTCCCTAATTTCATTTCGCCCCCCTGCTCGTTTCAGCTGCAGCGGATGTGAGTTGAGGGGATGGCCAAGACGGATGCTATAGGATACAGCGACATTTACATGGATGATTTAACAGGACCACGAGAAACGTTTGTTTGCCCCTATATGTCGCTGGATGTAACTCATAGTTACCGGTGGAAAGTCATCCGCTTCACAAAGTTTGTGGCAGCTCAAACTTTCTTGTGGGCGGATGAAATCTCAAGTGGAGTGGATGCTTGAGGGATAGAGATATGAGAATCCACGTATGCAGTGAGTAACACAATGGATTGCATAGCGTTTTCCAACGGATGGCAAGCTTTTTTTAACATTTTACATCCTCTTTGCATCCGTAAGTGCAGTGGGACAGCGGCTTTATCAAGTTCTCCCTAAGGAACTGGGAAAGGAATATGTTCTTATTTGCTGGTCTTAAGAGTATCATTGCAGGATATAAGCTATTATTGTTACTATTATGGTTTGTTGCATGGCGAGCCAGCTGTTTAGGCTAGATTTGGCATTTTTATCCATCTGTCAAGTCCTTCCTTAGGACCTGAGATAGGCAGATGTTGTTTGATGGTGTTAAAGGTAATTTTTCAGAAGAAGAAGAAGAAGAAGAAGAAGAAGAGGAAGAGGAAGAGGAAGAGGAAGAAGAAGAAGAAGAAGAAGAAGAAGAAGAAGAAGAAGAAGAAGAAGAAGAAGAAGAAGAAGAAGAAGAAGAAGAAGAAGATATGTATTTTTACATTGTACTTTAGGGTAACATTTGCTTGGAATGCACATTTAAATGGCAGAGGTTTTGTTGATAATTTCGAATGTTATCTCCTCATAGATCATTGGAAATTTCTGCTAGTGATGGCTGATTGGGTTAGTTGATGTCTTTTTATTTTCTAAGAGATTGTCTTTTCCAGTCTATACTAATTTTCTAATATATAAGTCAGACAAAACATCCTTGGGATATTTCCAAGAACTGCCTAGAGCTACAGCTGATCCATCATTTTTTTAGGGCTCTTTGAACCCAGAATGACCCACTGCCTACATAGGGTTCAAGGATTCAGGCTTAACTTGGAGCCTCCTGTTGCTAACCTTTCCTTTAGTATATTGAATTAGCTCATATCAAGCAACACAATATAACAGGGTGGAACATCCTTCAGTCCCAGAGAGCTGGTTCAATTAAAACCACCCTAAACAAATAAACAAACAGACCCCAAACCAAAGCCAAATGTTTCTTTTCAAAATCTCTTTGCACAGGGTCTTTCTTAAAGCAACTTATTCAGCTTTTGTAAGTTTCAGGAAGGGGGGGGCTAGTAGGGAGACAGTGAATAACTTAAGCCAGTCTGTTCAAGAAATATTTTGTGCAATTTGTACTAATGGTGTTTTGAGTATCAGGCATAAAATCTAGGTCAATTTTGCCACTAGATTAAGGCTGTAAAACATGGCTTTTATTTATCTTCTTTCTGTCCGAAGCAGAGAATCACTGCTATGGACAGGTATTTCTTAAAAATTAAGGGTAGTGAATTTCTACTTATAAAAAACAATGTAGCATCTTGTTGCAGCATCTGGTCCCATAACAAAGAAAGGTGACAGGATATGCCTTCAAATGGTTTTCAAGGGTTCTTTTAATAATAAGAGGTTTTATCCATTTAATGAAACAATCAATGAGTTGTTTCAATATCCGTCAATATTCTTTTCTTTTAACCTCAAACCATTTTTCCCCTTGGTCTTGGCTCATTTCTCTATTTGAAATACCTCCACAGAGGATGGCAAGTTACATAATGAGAACCATTGTATTGGTGATATTGCCATAAAGTTTCTGGCTGCAGTTTGGTTGCCTGTCTTGAGCTTCAAGTCACACAGCCAATATCATTTGATAGGATGATCTTACACTATCCCTTGATGAACATTGGGTTTTGTGAAAATGGATTTGCACTGAGTATAAAATTGCCAGTAGGCTAGTTTAGCCTTTCCAAACTAGTATTCTATCAGAATGTCTAGGGAAGATGGGAATTGCAACTTAACATATCAGGAAGGCATCAGCTGGACAAGAGATGAAGGAAGACTGGACAATGGAAAAGCAACATGTTTGTTTTTGGTTTTTCTGAGACCAATTCCAGATACAAACCTAGTTTTTGGAAAAGGAGGCACAATGGAATGTCTTTGATTCTACCATCCCACTATTTTTTTTCCCTTTTAGAGTAATTTTATTCAACATTAAAATTAAAAAGATTTTTTAAAAAAATTAATACAAACTACCATGTTTCTCCAACAATACGGCCTCCACCAATAGGAAGCCCCACCACGTTTTATAGGCATTCAATTTATAAAATCGAATTAAGTCCCTCCCCCCAAATAGCTCTGCCACCAGGAAGGAGGGCCCGCCTGTCCTCACCAAGGCAGCGAGCGCCTCCCTGCTGGACCCTCCGCTCATCCTGCCAGGGCCGCACCAGATCCGTGCGGGCTAGGCAGAGCTGGGAAAGTGAGCCGCGGGTGCGTGCATGCCTCCTTCTGCCCCTTGTTCCCAAATCTCACCCGGGTGAGCAGCGCTTCACTTGCTGTGCAAAGCCACGGCTTCCTCACGAGAGTCGTTCGTCTTCCTTGACCGACGTCGGAGGTTCTCCTCAGCCGCAGCGCAGACCTTGTGGGGAGAGAGAGAGAGAGAGAGAGGGAGAGATCCTCTTCAGCGAGTGCCTTCCCTCGGAACGCGGCGACGGGAGCGCCTGAAGCCAAGTGTCTCTTCAGGACTCCGGTTGCAGGGAGGAGCCCTGACTGGCCACATGTGGCTGTGCCAAACACTGTGGCGTTCTTCTAACGCCACGGCAGCAAGGGAGAAGGAAAAGGTCTCCTGAACCTCAAGATATTGCCGCCCGCCCACCCGAGGATGCAAGGGGGGAAATTAAGTCACCCCCGAAAGAGGGCCTAGCCGTTTTTTCAGGAGTCAAAAAAATATAATGTGAGAAACATGGTAATAAAAATAAAAGATCACTTCCAGAGAAGAAATAGCAAACTGAAGATGGCTCTGCCAAGAGCAAAGCCAATGACTGCAATAGAATGAGGAGTCAGTGACTAGACTGGCTCTTCAGGTTTCCCTTCTGGACAAGGAGACAACTTGGAATTATGCACAATTGCTTCAGACAGTTGTTTCTCATGACCAGACCCTCTCTAGTGGGTTAATGTCTGGGTGACCTTTCGGGTACAAAGCAAAGAGATGGTGCCTAGGAAACATCAAACAAAAGAGATGGGACCCCTTGTGAAAGTTGTGCATAAAAAGTCAAAAGACGACTCTTAGAAAGGATCCACCTTAATTGATCAGACAGTTAAAAGGGGTGGATAGGAAATTTGCACTTTCAAACTTGCAAGATTCGGTTACTGTAGCTTTAACATAAATATAAAATTAGCTCATCTGATTGTATTTTAAAGAATAAAAAGAATAGAATAGAATACTTTTATTGGCCAAGTGTGATTGGACACACAAGGAATTTGTCTTGGTGTAAATACTCTCAGTATACATAAAGAAAAGGTACATTCGTTAAGAATCAAGAATCATAACGTACAACACTTAATGATAGTCATAAGGTGCAATCAACAATCAAATCATACTAGGAAACAGTCAATATAAATCGTAAGGATGCAAGCAACAAAGTTACAGTCCTAGAATCACAAGTGGGAGGAGATGATGAGGAGTGATGAGAAGATTAACAGTAATAGTAGTGCACACTTTGTAAATAGTTGAACAGTGTTGAGAGAATTATTTGTTTAGCAGAGTAATGGCTTTCGGGGAAAAAATGTTCTTGTATCTAGTTGCTCTGGTGTGCAGTCCTCTATAGTGTCGTTTTGAGGGAAGGAGTTGAAACAGTTTATGTCTGGGATGTGAGGGGTCTGTAAATATTTTCACAGCCCTTTTTTTTGACTCGTGCAGTATACAGGTCCTCGATTGAAGGCAGGTGGGTAGTAATTGTTTTTTCTGCAATCCTAATTATCCTCTGAAGTCTGTGTCTGTCCTGTTGGGTTGCAGAAACAAACCAGACAGTTATAGAGGTGCACTTTTTTGTCTGATTTACCTAGAGGGGTTGATATCAATTCTGCATTGCTTGTAGTGCTGTACCAATATATTTGTGAACTTGTATGCATTGATTAAATACGATAGGGAAACAAAGTAGTACAGTTTTACTTCACTATTATAATTTATTTATTGAGTTTTAATCTTTGCCTGAATAATATCCTATGGTACACAAAAACAATCACAACTGTTCACTACGTTTATCATTATGCAGACATGCATTTTCTCTACATAAAGAGAAGTAAGGCTAGTGTTACTACTCCAACTCTTGGAATTGGAACCAAAGAACTTATCTCAACCACAGGGTGGCTACAAATTAATAAAACAATAGATTTGACCTGTCATGTAGAGTTAAATTAAGCATTCTTATAATGTCAATATTATTAAGAACAAAGCAGCAATAATACCCAGGGAAAAGAAGTTTTGAGAGTTAATCTAAATGTGTAGCAATAATGAGACTCAAACATAACATTGATGAAATGTTGGCCCGAATGCTACCCTGGTGAGAAAAGCGAAGAAATACAGCTTGTGCTCTTTTCTCAGTAGCAGAAGCTGCTGTTGAATGTGTGGAACCCTGGTGGAAGCAACCCAAATAAACTTTTTAAGCCCATGAACAGTTCCATTTATTAATTAATCTGCAATTATCCCCTGAGGATAGTTTGCAGCATAGTATATAGGTAAAGCAAATTTTAAACCATGATTGCACAATTAAGTAAATGAAGCACAGAGCTGATTGCTCTGATCAGTAATGAACTTTCAGGAACGCTAGATCACAATGTTATAGCTTCACATGGAGAGTCGGCTCTAGCAGGGGCTTGGGAAATTGTTGGAATACTGCCAGAATAAAACACATTGTGCTCAGACCAGCCATGAGAACATTCTCTAACTTTAGGAAAATAAATAATGCGACTTTCAATTTTATAACTCTTTTGTAACTCTTCTGAAATGGTCAGATGATTCCCAAAAAAATTGGGCTGGGGAAATCAGAAATGAAGAAGAAATCTTGTCTGTTTTATTAAGGATTACTTAACTGTTAAGGGAAAGTAAAGATTTGGGAGATCACCAGTGGTGTGATTCAACCAGTATAACAACCGGTTTGGTGAGCGTACGCTTCGTGTGCTCTGCATTTTAAAAAGCCCATTTTAAAGTCTAATACTTACCTTCTATTGCAGCACAGTAGTGACTAAAACAGCTTAGGCAAGGCAAACTGCTCTATCACGTGAATCAGCTGTGCAGAAAAACCAGGAAATAAAGCACAGAAAAAGCAGGGGTGCGGGGGAGGGGGCAAATGCTCACCGGAACTACCAGTTTACCTGAACTGGTCGAACCGGTAGAATCCCACCACTGGAAATCACGAACTTAAATCCTATAGCTCTTAGAAATATGCCACCAGTTTGTTGTTCAATGAACACCAACATAATTTTTAAGCAGTGTTTCTGTTTCATGGGATTTTGTTTTGCTTAGAATTTATCTGCCAGCATCTGGACAATATAAGAGAGTGGTAATGATTTTGATTTTTCTATATCTCTTTGCTGCCATGTGGTAATATACCAAATTTTTGCAGTCCTAACCTGGCAGTTTGTTTAAGATGTTATGCTAAAAGACAGACTATAGCTACAAAATAATGGGATAAAATAATAATTGTGGAATCTTGCTTCATAACAGATCACACTCTTCATGATCAGAATCAATTCCTACCTGGTTCTTAAATTAGAAAGGGTAGAATAGTATACCTTTTACAACTGAGCTATAGTTGCTTTTCTTCATTCCTGGCATTTGACAAACATTTTTCAGGTAGGCAAACTACACATGGCACCCTTTGGCCTATCCATTTGTTGCTGGACTCAAGTTCTTGTTATCATTGGCCATGGTGTGGGTAATCACACCAATATCTAACACCCTGGTCCTCTTTTTCCTATACATAGAGATATCAAATGATAAACCTACTCCAGTTTCCATGCTCCTACTATAACTGTAGCCTGGTTGAAATGCTCGATCATTTTTCTTGGTTAAGAAATGTTTCATTTGAAGAGGCTCAAATGGTGTCATTTTAATTATGGTTAGCAGAAGACCAGAAAAGATTTGGTAAGAGGTCCTTGGTACTCTCTGAGCTTGCTTATTTTTCTTTCAAAAGTTTCATTACCCAAACTAGGTAATATCATTAATGCTAGTAAGGAGTGTGGCTTACTGTCAGTTTATATTCTACTGACTTGCCCTGTCAGAGTAGATGGAGACTGTTTGCTATTGGCTTCCTTGGCAGTTTCTTGATTAGGGTATTGTTTACTAGATTGTTGGAGTGAATCTATGCTGATCTGGATGCTGATTGCTGGTAGAGAGGTGCTTAGCAGAGGTGGTATTCAGCAGGTTCTGACCAATTCTGGAGAACCAGTAGCGGACATTTTGAGTAGTTTGGAGAATCGACAAATACCACATCTGACTGGCCCTGTCTCCATCCATTCTTGGCCTCCCAAGTCCCAGCTGATCATCTGGGTCTTCTTTTGTTGCCCTGCACAGGAAAAGGGAGCTGGAAAGCAATTTAGTGGGGTGGGGAAAGAATGGGATTTTACAGTAACCTTCACCCAGGAGTGGGGTGGGAATGGAGATTTTGTAGTAACCTTCCCCTGTCATGCCTATCAAGCCATGCCCACCAACCCATGCCAATAGAATCATTAGTAAAAAAAAAAAATTGAATCCTACCATTGGTGCTTAGGTCTTTGGGGTTTTTTTTAGATGTTGTTGAGTCTGTATCTATTGAGGGTTATTTTGTCAGACTGTCGAACTCTGGCCTTTTGGGATTTGGCTTGGACTAGGATGGTCACATTTTCCCAATTGAAATTATGGTTAAATCTGTTTTGTTATGTAATTTTTAAAAAATCATCATGTCTTCTGACGGCTGGTTGGTATTCATGGATGTGTTCGGCCAGTCTTCTACCTGTTTGTCCTACATAGTAGTTGTTGCAGTCACTATGCTGCATGTTGTAGATGACTCCTGATTGTGTTTTTGTTTTTCTTCTTCTGGGGTTTGGTGATATAACCTGACTTGCCTACAATATTACAAAATACTGGCCAGATTTCCTATTCTTGCTAATCAGTACTTCTGTGTTGAGATCCTGAAGTGGGCTTAAGTCCCTGTACACCCTGTGTACAGCCTATGTGCCCCCTGTGTGGTGTCATCCTATATTCTTATGGCTATTCCTCCATAGTGTCATCTGAAAAACAACAGAGTTGGCAAAGCATTTTTAATTTATATAACATATATAGCAAAAAAGATAAAAATAACTGAATGTGTCATTTTCCATCAATCTTGAGATTTTTGAGAGAAGAAACCATAATTTTAAATAACAATAATTGTTGTCAAAATTTAAAATTTCTAATGAATGCTGATATTATAAGAGAAAGAATTTTAAAATGCATGCTGAAATAAAAGGAGCTCATCTGTGTTCTCACACTAGAAGCTCTGGGAGTGATAATTGTTTTTTCCTTGGGTTATTGTAGATTTTTGCTCTTAATGTCAAGAACCGAGAGTTCTGTTTAATGCTATCAAGCAACCCTGAATAAATACAAATAGTTTAATTTTCTTCTGCTGTTACCACCTCCCACAGTGGTGAGTGTAATTAGGAAAAAGCTACATTGCATGTTTTGAATAGTGAATACATCTGATTGTTAATCATTATATTTACATAGTTTATTTGAAAAATATTTGAATTCATGAATGCCTTGGCTTTCTTTCTTTCTTTTTTCTTATTAATATTTGAACTGAAGTATTGTAATATTACAAATACAGATTTACACTAAATCCGTAATGCTATATTTGTAGCTTGCTTTCTGTTTTACTGAAAAAAGAAGTAGACATATATTGGGAATATTGAAATAAAAATCAAAGAGACATTATTTGGAGAAACATAGCATCTTATAGAGAAGATAAAAAGAAACATGCATAAATATATGACATATTTGTGAAAGAAATGATAAACTACAATATTTTTTAAAGATAATGGAAAATTACCCCTCTGAAGTTTAATCTGCAAAATACAGAAAACTATCGTTCATATTAATTTTATGTACTTTTTCATCAGAAATGTTACTGGTTTCTGTAAAAAGACATTAGATAAAGAATGTATGCAAGACAAAATCTCATCTGTGCAACAAATATAATAACTGTGCCTGCTTTATAAACTGAAGCACAAACAAAATGGAAGAAATGCTGTAGCTATTTTTGAAATACAGTAAGACATGTAAAACAGTTCCTTATCTTTCAACAACCTCAATCATCTAAAGGAGGGAGAAATTGGGGTAACTGGTATTTAATAAAACAGTTTAAATATGTCATTTTCATGTCTGAAAGTTATATCTAAAATGAATAATGAGTAATGGAAAAGCAAAATGCTTTTGAGTTTTTCTCAGAAATACTGCCACTTTGTTCAGTGACTAAATATTTATTATTAATTTATTACCTTATTTTATTTATTAATTTTTATGCCATTTATCTTCCCCCATAATGTAACTTTTATTAAAAGTATTTTTCTTAATACTATTTTAAAATATCCTCCTGGGCACTTTAAAACATGTTTTGGCCCATCATCACATTGCTGATGTAGACATTGAACATCTGTGAAATTACTTTTTCCCAAAAGCAGCCTTTGTAGTGAATATAGTGACATGATGACTTCAGATGAAAATGTTGCATTTTGACCAATGTTCCTTTGACAATTAACTGTTCCCCCAAAGGATAAGATAGTTCTACAAACAACAATAAATTATATAACTTTAAAGATAAATTTACTGTGCAGATAAAAACATGACACTGATGCCAAAATGGTCTTCCATCAGTGTGCATTCCAGTTCATTATTGCATGTTATCCAATATTCCTAAAGATTTACTTTGCTGCATTCTAAGAAGAACTACGCTGCCTACGGTGGACTTAAGCATAGTACACAAAATTATCTGCTACAATGTCCTACCAGTCAATGACTACTTCAGGTTCAACCGTAACAATACAAGAGCACACAACAGATACAAACTCAATGTTAATAGCTCTAAACTTGATTGCAGAAAGTAAGACTTCAGCAACAGAGTGGTCAATACCTGGAATGCACCACCTGACTCTGTTGTTACCTCCACTCCTTTAACCTCAAAACTATCCACTATTGACCTCACCCCATTCCTAAGATGTCTGTAAGGGGCATGCATAAGTGCACCATCGTGCCTCCTGTCCCTGTTCTATTGTCCCCATTTAATCATACCTGTTTTCTGTATTATTACTCATGTTTATACTTATACCCATCATTTTAAGTGATTGACAAATCAAATAAAATAAATAAAAAGAATGTTATAAATGGCAATGAGAAGCCTGTTAGAGCCAATATCCAGCCTTCAGGAATCCAAGAGGGAAAATATTATTCAGAATGCTTAAATCCTGGCTGTAACATCCTATTTCAAGCAACTGTGCTTTTATTAATTGCTACTGTGCAAATCCAGGAACAGACATATGTGGTGTAGGGAAAGTGAGCGTGATGAAGGGTGCTGTAAGTGTACCCATCTATGTGTGCACAGAGTCTTTCTCCCCTTTGAATTCAGATTACTAACTATTATTTAATAAAGAATGTGTTAATTCCTCTGAGAGTTCTCTAGCACTTTTGGCTGCTGGCCTATATCTAGACTTTAGAAAATGTTTTTGCTTAAATTTTTGCCCCTCTGCTATTATCAAACTTGCAAATTATCAAACTTGCCATTTATCATGATTTAATCCTTTTAGTAGATTCAAGTTCTACTTGCCACACTTCTCCCAGGATCTTTAATAAAAAGTTTGCCTTACTATTTTCTACTTTTGGTACCCAATAAACCTAATTTAGTCTGATCATAAGGATCAAAATGAAGTTTTGCTGCTCCAGGATCTGCCAGAATTGTGGGACTGCTGGATATCCTCCAATTTGTAAATGTTACCAGATACATTGATTGCAAGATGGATTGACCCTTGAAGTTAAATTTCCAGTAAGAAAAAACTGCCATTTATTAATTTGAGACAGTTAATTAATTTCAGAATTAATTCAAAGAAATCATGGAGGTCATCTAGTTGATCTCCCTGCTCCCTGCTTACCCTACACCATTTCAGACAAGCGGCTGTTCAGTCTCTTCTTAAAAACCTCCAAGATGAAGCTCAAAACTTCTGAAATTGTGAACATTCCATTCGTTAATTGTTCTCACTATTAGGAAGTTTCCCCTTAATTCTAGGTTGCTTCTCTACTTGATTAGTATCCATCCCTTATTTCTTATCTTGCCTTCTGGTGCTATGGAAAATAAGTTGACCTACTTGTGGGAGCTCCTCAAATATTAGAACATTGTTATTTTGTCACTCTTAGTTCTTTTTTTCTCCCTCTAGACTAGCCATTGTTAGTTGTTAGAAAGCCAACAATTTACAATATAAATTTATATCTGGCAGTCATGAGAGCAATCTTATCAACTCAGATCTTAAAAACACAATTGTTACACAATCTAACCAATAGATTAAAAAATTGAACATTTTATTTCTTTATTTAAAAGATTTGTATGGCTGCCCATTTTTAACCACAACTGGTCAGCTAACAATAATGATAAAAGGATAAAATTGTAAAAACAAAACCTCATAAAAATAAAAATAATTGGTGCTTGTTAATGATGAGAAATATATGGGATACAAATATTATTTTCAAAACTAAAGATTTTATCTTTAGTTATTTAGTTATTCAGTTATATCACTTTCTTTAAAAATGATAAGGCAACTATCCCTATAAAGTAATATTTGCAATGAAAAGAAAAAAAAACATTCAAGGACAAATGCAAAGTATTGGATTAGATTTACAAAAATCAGTGTTTGCACATGCCCAGGTCTACATAGGAATACACAGGTCAGTTCAGGGGATAGCTTAATATACTAGAAACATTTACTGTAAAGAAGGAATGCATATTTCAAAAGTAATCTTCAAAGAAATACTGGCCTTTACATAATGCATTGTTCTGACCTGAGGGAGAATGCCTCACTAGCATTCTTTTGCATAACTAATTTCTAATATGAGGTGTACTTAAATAACATCCCAAGGCTTTTTAATGATAGCAAAAAAAAAAAAGGATATCGGCACTATTTACCTGATGAGCTGAGGTTTCCAAATGCAGTTACCATGCTAACTGTCTTGAGGACTGAATCAAAGTTTGCCAGCCTTGTTATTTATTTCAGCAATCAAATATAGAATAGTCTTCATGCAGCCTTTACTGATGGCAAGATCTGAAAGTCATTCAAGTTAGATGAAATTTTATGCAGGAACATGTTCCAGCATAGAGGAAGGAAGCAAACAAAAGTGTATTGCTTTGTGCAAAATGCATGACTTTTGAATAAATTTGGATCTTTTGTCACCAGAACCAGGGTATGATGGTGATGATAATATACCAAGCTATACAATGTTTCCATTTCTTAGAAAACAAGTTCCAGAAACTAAGTTTGCAAATGCTGCATCCCCAAGAAAATGATTAGAATGTTAGTCCCCAGGGCATCATTATAGAGTGCAATTTGTATTTAAATTTCTATAACCCTTAAGCACAAAAAAAGTGCTTGTTTATAAGTATGGATATGCTGTTTCCTATTTATGGATGATGTTTATCCTTTTCCCAAAGATCAGCATTTTATTACTTGGGAAGTTTGCATTGCAGATCGCCATATGCTGTTAGTAGTAGTTGTTCTTTTGTTCTTTTGTTGCTATTTTTGTTTCTTGCTTTACTTTAACATTGTCTTTTCTTGTATGGCCAAGGCTTTTAGTTTAGCCTGTGGATATAATATATTTTTATTATTATTCAGACCCTTTCATTCTGCCTCATAAAAGGGTAGAAAACAAAGAACTTTGCTATGTTTTGAAAATAGCAACATTTTGAAAAGAATCCATTCAACTTCAGAAATATTGGCATGATTAATTTGAAGTTATGAGCCAAATGGAAGGCAGAAAATCTGGTAGAGAAGTTGCTTCTTTTTAATTTTATGTTTCAGCAAAAGAAAGAAGGAATATTTGAAAGAACTGTAAATTACTCATGTGTCCACAGATGAAGAGGTCTTGACATTCTATTTTGATTTCAGAATACAAGGAAAAAATTATAAAACACATTTTTAAAAAAATAAGCCAGCTATCCTCTAATAATATTGAATGAAATCTTCAAAGCAATCAGCACAGTCTTCTTTTTCTTTTGCAAAATCAATGGTAGTTTGTCATCAGGCAGGAATTGATTTTATTTTCTTTGCTATTCAACTTTCTTTTAACCTTTCAAATTGCTTGTATAATTATTTTAATGAAATTACCCCTACTGTTCTGCAGGCTCTGATTGTATTTTACACTGATTAAGAAGCAAAATAACCTCTTCTAAACAGAATACTTTTATGTTACAACTGCTGTGTTTATACAGGATAAGACAGAATCTAAATCAGACAACAGAGAATCAAATAGTATACGGAGATGTCCCAAACCCAGCATTTGCTGGCAATCGGTTCAATAGGATTTTCTTTCAGGTATCCATATGAGTGTATTTATATAGCATTTGGCTAATCTTAGCTGATCCCAAAATGTTAAGCAGAACTGGACCATGTTGGCATTTGAATGACAAACCATTTGGGAATCCTACAGCTGTAGATTAGTTTTGAAAGTAAAACCAAACAAAACCAAACAAACAAACAAAACAAAAAAACCCAACCAAAACCAGGAAATAGCACATGGCATGCATAACATCGGCAAGAAAGCTACATAAATATGCCCACAGTTAAAGAATCCAGCTGTTCCATAAAATTGTATTAACTACATTATCAGAGAAGTAAAAAAATAAAATCCACCTGCTACCATAGTGCTTTAATTTTAGTATTTATTACTGAAAGTCCACTTTATTTCATAAATGTTGGTCTGAAACAGAATAGTTTTGTAACTGAAAGGCATATCCTTCTTCAGTCTTTCTCTTTTTCAATGTATAGGGGTGTCTTTTTAATCTATTTATATTAGGGTTTTTCAATCTTTGCCACTTTAAGATGTGTGGACTTCAGCTCCCCTGAATTCTCCAGCTTGTATGGCCAACTGGGAAATTCTGGGATCTGGAGTTTACACATCTTAAAGCTAAAGTAAGAAACACTGAATTATATAAATGGTTATTTTGGCTATTGCTTCTGCTGAGATAATCCATATTGGCATCAGAGCTTCTCCCAGCTCCTGGAGCTCACTTTTTACCGACCTACAATGTTCCTGTCATTGTATCATCATTTTTATGGTTGCTATAAAAATGCTTTAGCTACTGAGTATGAATGGAGCTGTAGATAAGACTCCCATTTCTTATTTCTTGCCTGCAGTGCACAATGCACAAGTACACAGTTGAATGGAATTCATTCAGTACTGCTGTCAGTGTATCCTAAATCGACCCTTCAGAACCATCTCTTTTGGTCAAGGGCCACATTTGATCAGGGAATGGCATATTATGGGATCCAGTAAAACAAGAAGAAAGAAAGGAGGTACCTGTGTATATGTGAGCTAGTTTTATGTGTGCAAAAAAGGGCTTAACTAAGAAATGAATTATATATGATGTGTGCATTTAATGAATTTTCCCCATCTGTCATATTACAGCTACAATACAGCCACAACTTTAGAGTCTCTCAGTGAGCCACACACAGTGTTTTTGGGGTGTTATAGGTTATGCTGCTTTAAATGAATCACATCTCTACTTAAAATGTCAGCTGCAGATTAATTGGGTTGCTGCGTTATTCTATATACAGTAATGTCACCGGTGGCAAGCCTATATATGTTACTGTCAAAATACTGCATGTAGGTTACCCTCTTGTTCATGACACATAATAATATGCCTTGTTCTTTTTTTTCCCATTAAAAACATGAACAGGAGAGAAAGTGGTGGAAGGGAGAGAGAAAAAAAGAGTTTCTTTGGAAGTACAAAGAAAAGACTATTGCAGCGTAGCTTTTCTGTGAGGTTTCCTGTACTTTTCATCAATATGCTTGAAGCTTGATCTGCTTCAGTTGATGGAATAAAGTAATTAAGTCTCTCTGCTCATTACAAAGTAGGTACTTTCATGAGCTGAGAAGGTCCTTTGAGTCAAACAGCCTGCCAGATGTATGGCAAAGCCCTGTGAAATGTAGGGTTAATACTCAAAGACAGGCAATGCAATCTCTTGGGAGGTGTGCTGGACACTGCAGCCATATCATCTCCTTAACCTATTTGAAAGAACACTATAGCTCTTCTCAGCATCTTCTGAAGGTTTCTATTCTCCTGTCACTTCCAATACTGGCAAAATATAAAGGCATTGAAAAGGCAGTTCTTGAAGTGTTAAAATAGATCAGTGTTTTTCAACCATGGCTACTTTAAGACAGGTACTGTTAAAGCTCCTAGAATTCCCTTATTGCTATCTGAGGGATTCTGGGAGTTGAATTTCAAACAGCTTAATGTTGCCAAGGAAACCATGAGATTACATTGCTGAGATGTGCAAATTAGGCCCAGTTTATCGAATCTGTAGTATGTAATCATTTGATATTACAGGTAGTCCTCAACTTACAACAGTTCATTTAGTGACCATTTGAAGTTACAACGGCACTGAAAAAAGTGACTTACAACCATTTTTCACATTATGACCATTGCAGAATCCCCATGGTCATGTGATTTACATTCAGATGTTTTATAGCTTTTAAGGAAGGAGCTGAGGGAGACATTCAACAACTAACACTGTTCATTGTAACAAGGAAGCAGGTTACCCATAGCAGCCACTAACTAACAGAATGACCAGCTGACGGGTGATAGTGGATACCATCTGACATCTCTCTTTTATAGTTAGCTGTCAGATGGCTCATTCAATGCAAATAACTCTGGCTCCTGCTCAAAGTGCGGACCGAATCGGGAACTTCCATAGACCACAATACTTCTAGGAGCATGCGTCGTCATTTAGGTAGATGGGGTGTCTTCTAGCTCGCTCCGACCTATGCAGTTCAGTTTGAACAGCCAACGGAAAAGTATCTGCTGTAGGACCCACAATATCTAGTAGAGGTGGCATTGGAGTTCTTGCCAGGGATGACTCAGGTTCGTGCAGAAGACCCTCAGATGGAAGGCTTGCTTCCGAGTGCAGCTAGTTCATTGTCGAACTCCACGCTTCCTGGTTGTCTTCCCTCTGCATGCTCATTCCCTGAAAGGTGACCTGGGGATGTACTCCAATGACCTCTTAATTGGTCAATATGGCAACACCATATTCTGCCATCCTGTAAAATTATTTTGTAATTTTGGCCCATAATAGCTACCATTTGGCCTGGTACCCACAGAGTACTACCTGAAAAATTCCTAGCATAGACAGGATCATCTACCTGGAAAGATCTAACCTTGCTATAAGAATCTAAGGGAATTGACAATGCATAGCCTGTCCAAATATTCCTAAGCCTCCTTCCCATTAGTAATTCTGCTGGGGAATGATTCATCACCAAACTGAGGATGATGTGCTGAGACAGTAAATATTTGGCTAGTTTTGAATGCCAATTCTCACCTCCCAGTCACCCTAAAACTTCTTTGGCTGACCTCATGGTTCTCTCAGCCTGACCATTCACTGCCAGATGATAAGGGGCTATCAGGGCTTCCTATGTAGTTGTGTGCATGAGGGTTAACTCTACCCATTTGGAATAAGCATCTACTATAATTAGAAATGTGCAGCCTTGGAAGGGGCCTGATAAGTCTATGTGGATGGTGACCACAGGGACTTAACCAATTCCCAGTCTCCTGGACTGGCCAATGGTGGGGCTGGTCTGATAACTGACATGCTTGGCAGGTTTTGACCTTAGTTGTTATATCTGCATCTATGCCAGGCCACCAAAGATAGCTTCTTGCCAGGCTTCATCCTGGCTATTCCTGGATGCCCCTCATGCAGACTATCTATTCTGGGTCTCAATTGGCTAGGGACAATAACTCAGCAGCCCCATAATAGACACCCTTGCTGGGTGGATAATTTGTGCTGCCTGGCTTGGTGTCTAATGGTCCTTCCGGACACCCTCTCCTCACCCAGTGCAAAATTTGCAGGATTACTTGTTCTTTAGATGAAAATTGTGCAATATCCACAGCAGTTAATGGTAATTGTTGATTGTCTAGTAAAAGTACTGTTCCTGAAGGTGTGGGATCTACAACCTAGGTTGGCAAGGGGCAGCGGCTTAGAGCATCTGCATGGCTAAGGTGTTTCCCTGCACTGTGTGATAATGTGTAGGAATAGGCAGCAAGGAATAGTGTCCATCGAGTCATTCTAGGAGATAAAGCTATAGGGCTTTGATAATCTCTGGACAGGATGCCTAACACAGGTTTATGGTCAGTCATAAGCTCAAATCAGTGACCATAAAGGAACTCGTGAAACTTTTTTACAGAAGCGATAGCTGCTAGGGCCTCTTTATCAATCTGACATAATTTCTCTCAGTACTGGACAAAGTTCTTGAAAATAAGCTGTTGGGGCTTCCAGGCCATTTGGCAATTTGTGTGCAAGAACAGTGCCAATTCCAAAAGGGGATGCATCACAGCAAAGCACCAAGGGCAGGTTCTTGTCAAATTGAATTAACATGCTGTCTGATGACAACAGAGCTTTGACAGCTTGGAAGGAAGAGTCCTCTTTGAAACCCCATGTCCAGTGAGCATGTGCATTCAATAGCCTATGGAGTGGCTCCACAACAGAAATTTTGTGAGGATGAAAAGAGCTACAGAAGTTAAGAAGCCCAATAAAAGCTTGCAGTTTTGTTTGAAGATGTTGGGGTCCTTTAATGGCTCTTACTTTTGAATCAGTAGATGAATACCATTGGCATCTATGTGGTAACCTAAAATTTCTAGATCCTGGTCTTGAATGGAATGCATTCCAGTTACTTTTAACCCCAATGATTCAAACCAATCTAAACCTAGTATGCCTTCTACCTCTGTAAAGGGTAGGCACCCCTTAAATACCTGAAACTGGATACCAAACTTGCTTGTCCCAATGACTGGAATAGAGCACCCTGGATAGTCTCTGAGGGACAGTTTGCAAGGTTGGAGCCTTTTCTTTGAGATCATAGGAACCAACCTCTTTAAGGTGCTTCAGGAAATGATGGAAATGATGGAAAGAGATGAGCCAGTGTCCATCTCCATCTGGCACTGCTTACTTTCACTGCTTACTTTCACTTTACTTACACTGACATGAATTTTGTTAGTACATAACTGGTTTGAAAAGTTATTTAGTGATTCAGCATTCTTTTTGCTTTTGTTGTCTTAGTTGAGGCTGGTATTGAGGAGGTTGATCAAAATTTTTGCTGGATCTGCACACCCTAGCCAAATGTCCTTTTCACTGACATTTCAAACAAATGACATTTCTAAATCTTCATGTGGATCTTAGGTGGTTCCCACCACAACTCATGAAGCTCACTAGAGGCTGCATATATTTTTTTATCTGGAACCCACTTCTTTTGTTGAGCTGTCTGCTGTCCTCTGAGGCGACTGATGTCTTTGTTGTTATCCAAAAACTCATCAGTAAAAAAGTCATCATAATGAATGGCTGTGTTAGGTTTGGCCTCAGCAGTGATGCTAGAGCCTTGTATTTCAGCTGCAGAGAGAGTGGACATCTTTGCAGCTTGAGACTCTTCAATAGCCATTTTAAGAGTAATATTGCCTTTGGCTAAAAGACTGTGAAATCTGAAGTCCCTCACACTGCATACCAACTGATCTGTAGCATATCATCAAGCTATCAGAACTTACAATGGAGCACAGCTGTTTGGAGGGCAGCCATGTACATGGTGATGGTCTCTCCTTCAGCTTGAGTTCTCCTTCTGAATGCATGCCACCTCACAATCCGGGAAGGTTTTGGCACATAATGATTGCTGAGAATTTCTTGTAGGTCTTCCCAAGATAGAGCCTTCACTGTCTGAGGCACCAATAGTGCAGTGGCCATATCAAAAACTGCAGCCTCACAAAAACTTAAAATGTACACTTTTTTTCTGTGCTTAGAAATCTCTGTCAGATCAGTGGCATCCAGAAAACAGTCAAAATGATTAATATAAGAGTCCCAAGTTTCTGATGATGGGTGGAAACATGGAATTATGGAGAGGACAACATTTTGTCCTTCGATGCGGGAATGGAGCGATGGTGTCTTCAGCTTTAATTAGTGAACTCAGCTCTTAAATGCCTCACCATATGAATCCCATCCTTGTTGCCAATTTTATAGCTTTTAAGGAAGGAGATGAGGCAGACATTCAACAACTAACAATGTTTATTGTAACAAGGAAACAAGTTACCTGCGGCAGCCACTAACTAATAGAATGGCCAGCTGACGGGAACAGCTGATACTGTCTGACAGCTCCCTTTTATAGTGAGCTGTTAGATGACTCAGCCAATAAGAATGAATTCCGGCTCCCTCTCGAAGTGTGGACTGGATCGGGAACTTCCATAGAACACAATAAGATGCTTGACAGCTGGTTCATATTTATGATGGCTGCAGTGTCCAGAAGGTCACCTTTTGTGACCTTCTGGTAAGCAAAGTCAACAGGAAGGCCAGATTCAATTAATAATGGCATTATTAATTTAATACCGTGTTTCTCATATAATAAGGCCGGGTCTTTTTTTTTTTTTTGAGCCCCGAAAAAATGGCTTGGCTATCTTTTCAGGAGTGACTTAATTCCCCTCCTTGCATCTTCAGGCAGGCAGGCGGCGACGGCTTGGATGTTGACCTCGGCATTGGTGGAGCACTTCATATCAGGGTCAACGCAGGCAGCACCATATCCGGGTGTACAACAAAAGTACTTCCTAATGGCAAGCCCCTCCACCATTCCACCCCGATTTTGCATGTTTTAATATAGGCCTTAATTTGGGGGGAGGGGCTTAATTTCATTTCATACCTATAAAACATGCTGGGACTTCCTATTGGGGGAGGCCATATTGTTGGAGAAACAGGTGATTCATTTAACAAATGTAGCAAGAAAAGTTGTAAAATGGGGCAAAACTCACATAACAAATTTCTTACTTAGAAGAATTTCTCACTTAAAGACCTTAAATCAGAAGTGGTATTCAGCAGGTTTTGACCAGTTCTGGAGAACCGGTAGTGAAAATTTTGAGTAGTTCAGAGAACTAGCAAATACCACCTCTGACTGGAGATTTTACAGTATCCTTCCCCTGCCATGCCCACCAAGCCATGCCCACAGAACCAGTAGTAAAAAAATTGAATCCCATCACTGCCTTAGATAATTTATTATACAAATTATAGGTAGTTCTTAACTTAAAACTATTCATTTGGTGATTTACAGCAGTGAAAAAAAAAGACATACCGCTGATCCTCACACTTACAAACATTGCAGCCTCCCAACAGTCATGTGATCAAAACTTGAGCACTTGGTAACAATTTATGAAGGCTGCAAAATCCTAGAGTCATGTGATCACCATTTGTGATCTTCCCAGCTGGCTTCCAACAAGCAAAGGCAATGGAGGAAGCTGGATTGATGTGGTCTGCTTCTTCCACAGCAAATAAAGGTAATCAAATTAACCACAATTCACTTAAAACTTAGCAACAGAAATTCTGGTCGCAATTATGGTTACAAGCCAAGGACTACCTGTAAATTAAGGGATGTGGTGGCTCAGTGGCTAAGACACTGAGTTTGTCAATCAGAAAGATCAGCAGTTTGGCGGTTCAAATCCCGAGCACCGCTTAATGGAGTGAGCTCTCATTACTTGTCCCAGTTTCTGCCAACCTAGCAGTTTGAAAGCATGTAAAAATGCAAGTAGAAAAATAGGGACCACTTTGGTAACAGCATTNACTTGTCCCAGTTTCTGCCAACCTAGCAGTTTGAAAGCATGTAAAAATGCAAGTAGAAAAATAGGGACCACTTTGGTAACAGCATTCCGCGCGCCTTCAGCATTTAGTCATGCTGGCCACATGACCATAGAGATGTCTTTAGACAGTGCTGGCTTTTCAGCTTGGTAATGGAGATGAGCACCACACCAACAGCCAGAAATGACTAGAATGTATGTGCGAAGGGAACCTTTACCTGTACATTAAATGCTTGAATTGGTGTCATTTTCTAACAAACACTTCCTTACTTATTTGTCAAATGACATTTGAATATTCCTAGGCAGAATAATAATTTGATTAGTCTACAGATATTGAGTTTTGATAGGCTCTATAGAGCCCCAGTGTACTGAGCTTGTGAGATTCTTATCTGTAATGCAATTGAATATTTTTTTACCTCCCTTTACTCACTGCTTCTCATTCTTTTCCAGCACTTTGCATAATGATGCTTATTTTTCCAAAATGGAATTGTGTGATGGATATATAAATATGTATGTATTTCTTGTCTGGTGCTTCTACATCCTTAAGAAAGATTAAGAGAACACTTTCAACTGTTCCTCCCAGGGAAGTATACTTTAAAATATCAAATTTCTCCAGTGGAAGTTGTTGGTTTCTTATCCTTACCTATCCCACTAAGCCTCAAAATATGATTATCTTAATATAAAACAGTAGCCGGTGAAATTGTTTTAAGAGGAAAAACACATATTCTGTATAATCTCTTCTGATGAATACTGTGGTCATAACATTGCAGATAAGCAGAAGTTTCTTTAGAATTTCTTTTTAAAAGACAACTTCATGCACAGTTTGGAAATATTAAGTTTTCCTGCCCATTCTGCTCCTTATTTGATATTTATATTTCACATTCTTTTTTTGTTAAGCTGCATTCACTTCAGCAGATAGAAACTGTGTGAGCAAGTTAATCCTGTGCTTAGTTAGATGCCCTAGACTTAATTTTGAGTACAAAAAGGTGATATATTAAAGGGAACAAGTAGTTTCCATGTAATGCAAAAATCAGAAGTAATGCAGCAGGCTCTTTCCATTCTATGAGACTTTCTGTGAGTGGGAAAACTCACCCCTGCTCCTGGTGACAGGAAGCATCTCCAGTGTTTTCATGTTACTACTTCAATTCAGACATGATGGGTCAGAGGGTGGAAAAGAAAACCTGGTTCCTCAGAAAAAAATGTCAATGTTTTTTAAAATGTTGTTAAGCTTTGCCAAAGCTGTGTGTGCCCCCTTGATGCAGAGGATCAATAGTATGTGGGAGACTGCTTGTGAATGCAATGAACTGAAGTGTGATAAACTCAATAACTATTTCTGGAATGGAGCTTCCCGATTAAAATAGGGGCCGCTGAGTTCAAGAAATGTTTTTCAAGTATCCACTGAGGTCTTCCTGACTCCGACACTATTTTTCCTTTCCTAATCAATAGAGTGCCAGTATAATATCTCTACCAAAGCTGGAGCTTTAAATGAACCACTGGCCACTCCTTTTATTTGGATGTTCAAACAAAAAAAACAGGATTATTTTAATTGTGAGCAAAAAGCCATTCATTGCTGCTGTTGTTATTATCCAAACTGATCCACATAAATGAAAGTTAAAACAAGAAAGCCTTAGTATTTTTCTTCAAGTTCATTTGTGTGATAATAAGAATAACATTTAGACTTAAAAGGAATAAATGTGTTAAAGCCTATTTTGTCTCAGTAGAGGAGAAGTGCTGAAGAACTTGCAATTAATTCCCTTCCCTATGTAAACACTTGCTCACACCCCTATATATGCTCCAAGTCAGAGTCAGTCCCCTAGTTACCTTGAGTCTTGGCCAGTTGATGAAGGCTTGCAGTGTCTTAAAGGAACAGACTGATCATCTAACCAACTGCACTTATTTCACTGATCCAAAATTTTTGTATTTGTAGTCACCCTCAGATTCCTGCCACCTTCCTGCTTGTTTTGTTCATTGTCATCTTGTGTGATTAAAAAAAAAAGACTTTCATAAGAAAGACTTTCATACATTTCTGCAAAGTTTCCTGGAGGAGACAGGGAGACGGAAGGAGGGGGGAGGGAGAGAGAGAAATGTAGTGCAGTGTGATGGAGCACTGGCAATGCAGTATTGAACATTAATGTGATGTCAACCCTAAAGTCGACTTGACTGAGGCCATCTTTCTGGCTTTAGGGTTGCCACAAGGCAGAAGAGGGGACAGGGAGGGGGAAATAGTTAGCTGGGGTTTGCAGTCAAAACAAAAAGTTTTTTCTGTGGAAACCAAGGTCATTCCAATAGGTGGCTGGGAGAGGAGGATTGAAATAACCAGGCAACCAGCCAGCATCTCTGTTGGACAATGTGACTGATGGCTTGGAGGAAGAGGAAAACTTTCATTTTTAATCAGGTGAAAACCGCAGGAACTTTCAAAGTTAGTTTTCACCAGTTGTGCCAATATGATGTATCCAATAAATTGTTCTTTGAGAAATCTACGTGCCTCGGAGTTCTGCTTTCAATGGATGCATTACTTGGAGTGTTGACAGGTGACATATTTCACTGAAGCTGAAACGAGCTTCTAAATATATGATGGCTGTCACACATTTACAAATTCTGGTATGATACAATTTGGTACTGCAGAAAGTTGAGCAAAAGGCAAGAAAGGATGAAACATTAAACTAAATATGTAGAATTCAGGACGCAAGACTGAAAGATTGGGGAGGAAAAGTATTCCCAGATATATAGGCTTAGATTATAGCTTAATCTATCGTAGCCCCAAGAGGCCTGGCAGTGGGAGTGAGAAAGGATGAATGGATGGGAAAGAAGCAAGCAAACTACTTTGGAGAAGATAAAGAGAGTTAGTTGAGAAATGGGTGTCCATAGAGATGGCTCAAGAGTTTCAAAATGGCAAGCTGTAAGGAGTGACTGTTGACTTTCAAGATTTTGTTACTAGAGTCCATATTAATAAAGCAAAGTTTCAGTCATTTCTGTCTCCTGATCTGGCCTACCTCAAGGACCTCAAAGCCACAGCGGGAAGATTGAAGTCTTGCACCCTTTTGAAAAGGACCTGTTAGCCAGCACACGACCATAAAAAGGACTGAGGCTTTGATGACCAAGTCACATCTACCAGTTCGACCTCGATGTCAGTCATTGTCAATATCTCTGGGAAATATAAAATCCCAACTATAGGGGCACCAAGAAAGACAAGAGAGAATGTCAGAGAACATTTTAAACCAACAAGGTGGCCAAAGGAGTGCAAAGTGAAAAACGTTTTGATGAAGTCTCATTCATCATCTCCACGCTTGTCTCCTCGACTATGTGCTTCTCAGAGTAATGTGAGCTTGCAGCTGCTCCCTCCTTTTAACTGCCAGTGGGGGTGTGACTTGAAAGGGTGGGGGCTTGGCTGTGTTTTGATTGGCTGGGGGTGTGTTCTGTTCAGGT
>BHFT01035133.1:0-52437 GCA_004320025.1 Laticauda laticaudata | reverse complement strand
TGTGTATCTTGGGGAGACCATAAAGCTTAGAGCATCTGGATGATTTTTCTCTGGGTATGATTCTTTGCTGGATTTCTGATGGGGGAGGCTTTTATTTTGGATCTGGTGGTTTTCTCGAGGTAGGTGGTGTGGTCAGTGTTTAGGGGTTTGTATGTGGAGTCTTGGAGTAGGTTGGTTAACTTGGTTAACTTGCCCTAAGCTTTATGGTCTCCCCATTCAATATCACTAATGAGAGAGATAGAGTCTGTGCTGCTGGGCAGAGAGGAACTTGATCTCCATCAAAGTGGAACAGAGGACAGTCCAACACCCAGGCAGACTGGTTGAGCAGGACCACTGTCAACCATTCTGAGTGGTGCCTGCACCCAAGATTGTTCCAGGAGATGTCACATCTGTTCAGCCAACCAATCGTAGATCTCAACTCACAGCTCCCAAGGTTCATTTCCAGATTTCCAACACAAGGAGCAGAGGGGGAATCAATGCTCTATGTTGTCGCTGGCCTCGAGGTCTCCTGTATGTCTTCCCTCCACTTCCACTGATTCCCAAGGTGGTCCAGAAGCTTCTAGAAGAGAAAGTGGAACTATTGTTGGTGCACCATACTGGCCCAGATGTCCATGGTTCCCGGATCTCAGGGATCTATCAATAACAGACCCATGAAGAATTCCGCCAGACAGAGTCTTGCTCACACAGGGTCTAATTCAACATCCAGATGCACAATGGCTGCACCTTACCATATGGCACTTGAGCGGAGATGTCTGAAAGGTGAGAAGCTCTCCAATAAAGTCATCTCTATGATCCAAGTCAAACATCCTTCAACGAACTGTATATACAGTGCCACCTGGAACATCTTCTGCAGGTGGTGTGATAAGGTGAGAATAGACCTCAACTCTCCATCGGTGGCTCAAATACTGGACTTTCTCCAAGAAGGTTTAGACAAAGGACTCTCACCAAACATTTTGCGGAGACAGGTGGCAGCCTTATCATCAGTCATTCCCTGTGGGGAGCTATGATCCCTCGCTCATTACCCGAGGATATGCAGCTTCCTCCGTGGGGCCACTAATCTGAGACCTCCAGTGCTCCATGGATACCCTACCTGGGATCTAAAAAGGGTTCTCACAGCACTCACAAAACAACCTTTTGAGCCTCTAAGAGTCATGAGTCTCCACCTACTTACATACAAGGTAGTGTTCTTAGTAGTGATAACATCTTCAAGACAACTTTCTGAGCTAGCCGCCCTGTCACTGAGACAAGAGTTCTACATTTTCCATTCTGACAGAGCTGTCCTTCGTTTAAATCCAATCTTTGTTCCCAAAATTAAATTGGCCTTCTACAGAGCAAATCTACATAGACAGGACTGCATCTTTTAGGAAGACGAGGTGCTCTTCGTCTCCTTTCAACCTTCTACTCAAAGAAGGAAGGTCACATCATCAACAGTTGGCAGGTGGCTGCGTGCCACAATTGCAAATACTTATGAGACTGTACTTACAGATATTGCAACACATTCAACTAGGTGTGCTGCAACATCGCCTACTTGGGCGACTTAAGTGCCGATTGATGAGATCTGTAGGGCAGCAACGTGGGCTTCACTGTCACCTTTCATAAGGCACTATAAGTTGGACATTTACACTTCCACAGAAGCAGCTTTCAGAAGAAGAGTTTTGCAATGGGTCCATATGTAACAAGAGGGGACTCCAAACCAGACAGAGACCCTCCCATAGGACACGCCAAGCTTTGGTATGTCCCATGCCTGGATGGTCTCATCTGGAGAAAGGGGCATTGATACTAACCTGATATGCCCATTCTCTGTGAGCTGTGAAGAACATCCAGCCCCACCCAGAATCCATCTGGTGTGCGTCAAATTCCGGCCAATTATAAAGAGCAAAGAATGACAATGAACTTATCACTTCGACTTTGCCAAAAACTGGGGACGCTAAGGAGGAGCCTCAAAGAGGAGTGTCCTCAGAAATTAGCTCAGCCTATCAGACGAGAGACAGAAGCAGCTCCCATACCTGGATGCTCTTCATAGCTCACAGAGAATGGACATATCAGGTAAGCACCAATGCCCCTTCTCAGCATGTTATCCGAAGACTTCTGGGGGGGGCCTGTGATATCATCAGGGGGGTCTATGAAGGCTTGAAGAAATGTTATGATTTGAATCTTGTTAAGTCTTGGGGGGTCTATGGCCATGGCCTGTAGCTATAAAAGAAATGAAGATGAAGATTAAGAAAAGGTTGATGACCACTGATATAAGGCATTGGTTGAATTTGAGGCAGGAGAAAAAGAAGACAGAGAATATTTGGAAAGTGGAGGAATGTGTAAACAGAGCAAGAAGAATGATGGATATGAAACCATGAGATGATCAGTTGAGACAAATGGGAGCAAGGTTGTAGGATTGCATTTTAGTTCAAGCCTGTTGGTCCTAGACACAACGTCTTCAGCTTTCTATTTCCTTTGTCTAACTGGCTGCTGCACTTCCCAAGCAAATTGTTTGTCAGAATTAGAAATGGATATGTCTATTTGAAGCTATCTTGAGTATTATTAGGGTAAGATTTACATGGTGGAAAGTAAAGTTGACAAAAATACAAAGCTAGATAAAGAAAACACAATGAAGCAAATGAGTCAAAAACATTAAACTTGTTTATTTATGTATTTGAGGGAAAGGAGCCAAGACTATGTGTTGTTTTTAAAACGTCTGGAGAACAGATCACATTTTAGGTTGCATTTATGCAGAAATATTGAACATTCAAAAGGATTCATAAATTTTTATGCACCATAGTATATGTGTTGCCTTTTCATTGTTTAGGTGTACATATAGTGCTCAACTTACAACAGTTCATTTAGCAACTGTTCAAAGTTACAGTGGTACTGAAAACGATGACTGTTTTTCACATGACCATTGCAGCACACATGGTCATGTGATCAAAATTCAGACACTTGGCAACTGATTCATGTTTATGATGGCCACAGTGTCCTGGGGTCAAACAAACACCTTTTGTGACCTTCTAACAAAGAAAGTCAATAGGGGAAAGTCAGATTCACTTAACAGTGAATTGTTAATAATAATTATTAGTAACAGTGAGTTACTAACATAACATTTGTAGTGATTCACTTGACTTGTGGCAAGAAAGATTGTAAAATGGGACAAAACTCATTTAACAACTGTCTTACTTAGCAACAGAAGTGTTGGGCTCAATTGTGGTCCTAAGTCTAGGACTACCTGTACAAGACAGATTACAAGTACATATTTATTGCGTTATTTCTTTCATGTCTAGGAATACATATTTAGCACATTAATTCTTTCACTATCACACTAAAATCAAGATGAGTATGAAAGAAAATACCAAATGTACAATGTACTTCATGGTTATTTAGAATTACATTGGACAAGGATTCCTTATCCACACAGTGCATCATCTCATAACTTGCTGACATGTATTTTGTTTTCTTTTTCTGCTGTTACACAGGACATGTTAATTAAGCTTGTTGACTGTTATTGTTTTTTTACATTTTATACATAGTTGGCATTTACAATGTAAGTAGTTGAGTGAAACTGAGATACTTTTAAGATGCTAGTATTCTGATTATTCAAGTAATTTTGTTCTTTTGTTGTTTTTTAAATGATGTGTTTATTGTATAATTCTCATATAAAATTAAGCAGCTGGCTATATTCCTAGCTATTTTATCTCCTGACTTTAATTGCTTTTCAATTAAGACTACTGACAAGTCTTTGGGTGATATTAATTCATTTCATTTATTGTTGACTTTTTTTTCTTTCCAGGTTCTTGAATAACTTTGTAATATGTCCAGTAAATAAATGTCTTCCTAGCCTGTTGTAATGAGTTATACACTTTTACAATCCAATGCAATAAACTGAAGGGGTGCTTCATATTTTGGACTGAATGTCTTTTAGAAATCATTATTCATCCCTGCTTAATGTAACAATGTCAGTATTCATCTGAAGAACAGTGTTTGGTGTCTTTGCTATTATATCATTATAATAAATGTGATTAATGAAATGTGAGTACAGAATTACAATCTCTGTGTTAGTTGGAGTAGCAGATTGTTCTTAGTCTAAATCAGAGGTTTCAAACTCAAGGCCCACGGACCAAATCCGGCATGTGGGGTGCTTAGGTGGGACCAGCCTGGAAATAGCAAAGGACCGGCCATGGTGCCTATGCTAGTAAAAACGGGTTGCAGGGGGTGGCACCCATGGCTCCCCATACCCCATTTTGGCCAGCAGGGTGCTGCAGCAGGGCGGCTGTCCTATCTCCTCCCCACCCCCACCTGGCCCACGGAGGACAACTACAAATCCAGTTTGACACCCCTGGTGTAGATGTTTCTATTATATGCAAATGCTTAATCATGGAAGATAAGAATGAAATTTAGAGGAGGACGGAGTAGAAAGGGAATAGCATGCTTTCAGACTGCAGGAATTATCTTCCATTTTAAAAAAGTTCTTTAAATTCTACTGAAACCTGATTGTTACTCAGTATTTGTTCTATGATTGTATTATTGATTTGACTGCATTTTGCTGTTTGAAGTATACATTTAAATTTCATATGTAATTGGATTTAGAAGGACTTGGACTCCCACATTAATACATTGTACTTCTAAGTGGTCAGTTCTTATTATTTGATTATCTGACAAATAATCAGTATGCTTTCCAAGCCTCTCTAAGCGGTTTACAGAGTCACCTATTGCCCCCAACAATCTGGGTCCTCATTTTACCCACCTTGGAAGGATGAAAGGCTGAGTCAACCTTGAGCCTGGTGAGATTCGAACTGCTAAATTGCAGGCAGCCGATAGTCAGCAGAAGTAGCCTGCAATACTGCACTCTAACCACTGTGCCCCTGTGGCTCATCTTGTGGATGAGATCCTGAACATTTGTTAATTTTTTAAAACACTTTATTTTTTTTTCTTTTTGGTTGTAAAGGCTTTTGTTGTTGGTATCATGAAATTCATGATACAAATAATTGAAATAAACATGTTTTCTTCACAGATAAGCTTTTCTCCATGGCTAGAGGAATCTAAATGCCAAGTAGTAATTTGGGGTTGAAGAGCATTTCCTATAGCTTGCTTTGGTGGCTGGAGGAAAAGTGTGGATTAGACTGAGTATTGGTCTCTTCAGGCCTTTTTTACAAGATTTGTTTTCAGGACCACAGCTTCCAATATAAATGTGGGTGGGTGCTTGGAATGTTTTGCTTTATCATGTATCTTCTCTTGAAATCAAGATTTATTTTAAGAACTTATTTTTAGGATTTATTTAACCACAGACTAAATTAGTATGTTAATATATAGAACTTGGGAGAAAAAAATGAATTAAGCATTGTTGATTCTCTTTTTAAAAGAGGAAGCCCCCATCTGAAAGGAACGCCGTATTATAAGGAAGAACAATGTGCTCCATCATTAAATCTAGAGAAGAAACAAGTGCTAGATTTACAAGCAGCTATTACCAGGTACAGTGACTAATAATTTATATATTTAAATTCTTTACCAGAACCAGCAGAAAATAAGATGATTAATAATGCACCATTATCGAATTATAGTATAATTAAGAGTAGAAGTGAATAATGTCATCTTATTGCTTGGCAGTTCATCAGAATCTTTAGATTTTATCATCATCTGCTATCTAATTCTTTTAATCAGAAATGATGCAGCTACCCCCACCAAACAATTTCTAGAAAAAAAGCTTACATATCAATTTGACTGCCACCTCATTCAGAAAGTGACTCACAATGATTACAGAACCATATTAAAACATGTGCTATCTTATTTCTAGTCATATTGTTTATAAACAGAAAATTCATTTTTAAGATTACAAAATAATTCAGATGCAACTAATTTACTGTTAAATAACATGACATTTTATTTTAAAATGTGAATGATAGGTTGATTTTTTTCATTGAAAATAACATACAGAAGTTCTCTGCAAGCAATACAAGATTGCAAAATAGCTTCCTTGAATAGGAGGTAGAATTATATTTTGGGGAATAGCATTGAATAGCAATAACCATAGGATAATAAAAACAATTTTTAAAAAAGACAACTTTTAGGATTTTAAAATTCCTACTATAAAATTATTTTTCTAGATGCACATGCCAGCAATGAAGTAATGTGTTATTGTAGAATGGAATAAATTAAGGCACTTCCCAGCTTTTTTATGAATATGATTTTTTTGCACTATGTATTGAAATGAAGGTGTTGTGCAGTATGTTTCAAATATAATCCAAATGGCTATTTTTAGACCTTGTCTTTTTTGGATTTTCAAAGCACTCTGAATTTATGGAATTGTTTTGAGGCAGATTTAATAGCTATTTTTTTCTTTGAATTTCTTTAATTCTGATAAAGTGATTATAGTTACTGATAGTAGAACATGGTAGTTCAGTTCAATGTATTTGTAATGAGAAATATTTTAACAAATAATAAAATAAAAATGGGAATAAATGCTTCTGTTTATTCTGTTCATACTAATGCAATATTTTTTCCATTAGTTTTTTTTTTAATTTGGAAACTTTGGAAACTCAGAATATATCAATTAATTCTCCAAATATCTTTTGTCGTTCTTGATATATTGAGGCAAATAATTGTATGGTTGATAGCAATGGTGTTCATAGTCATAACTATTTTGAGTATAAAAATAGTTAAAATGGCAGTTGTTATGAGTCTGACTGCCCCCCTCCCCCAGCCCCATGGTGTTAGTTAAATAAAAAGAAGGGTGTTCACAGATCTGTATCAATTGTCAAGAGCTCTAGTTTACCTACAAATAAGCATGGAATTGATTATTAACAGTCAGGATACCATTGGTGCCAGCAACAATACTTTTGTAGTCTACTGCTGACTGTAGTTTAGAACAATATCACATCTTCTGTTTTGTCCTGTGCAATTTAGATTCTACTAACTTTTCAAGCATCATAAGCCCCATTTCATTTCAAACATTTTAACACTCCAAAAAAATTCTATTTCAACATACATGACATGGTTTTAGTTGAGAAAATACATAATTTTGAATTATTTTTTGCTAAATCTTTTCATCATGACATTCCAGAAAAAAAATATCAATATATTTAGTGGATTGAAAAATGTCCCCTCAATATTCAAAGTATCTAAAAAAAATTCTGAATTTGCAAGAAATTTAGATTCTGCAAGACAGGACTTTGAATTTTCAAATGTTATTTCATGATCATTTGTGTGTGTCTGTGTGTGTGTAAGAGAGAGAGATCTTTTCCTGCAGCAACACTGAGTGCCATGACATGTCTCCTCCTAAAGCCTAGACCTCACTTATGAACCACAAAATCTGTCATTAAGCAGAATAGTTGTTAATTGAAATGCTACATGACTGCACTGACTTACATTAGTTCTAGTGGTCGTTGTTAAGTGAATCACTACAGGTTGTTAAGCGCAGTGTCATGTGACTGCAACTTGCAAGTTCCTGTGATTTCCCTGTTGACTTTGCTGGTTGAAAGCTGGCTGTGAAGGTTGCAAATAATGATCACATGACCATAGGAAGCCTCAACCATTGTAAATGTGGACTCATTGCCAAGGGCCCAAATTGCAATCATGTGACTTTGGGGATGCTGTGATGGCTGTAACTTTTAGGACTGGTTATGAATATCCTTTTTCAATAGCATCATATCTTTGAACAGCCTCTGAAGCAGTCAACAGACCACATGTATATAATCTATACTGTATGTATACCGTATATACTCGCATATAAGCCAATCTCGCATATAAGCCGACCCTTAAAAAACTGCCCCCAAATGAGAAATTTTGCAAAAACTCGCATATAAGCCGACCCCCAAATACCATGGTGTGTTGCTTGGGCTAATAACAAAAGAGTATCAATATGCAATGCACTGATGGCCTGATGAAGGTTCATTTATCAAAGCATTTGTGTAGGAACAATATTAAGTTATTACCCGGTATGTAAGACTCTGATGTTGTATAATGGTAATATATGCACTTATCGTAGCAAAAGCTTGCAGAAGAGCATAAATGAGAATAAAAGCCATTATTATTGTGTTTTACTTTTATTTATTTCACACAATTAAACAGTGTCTTCTAATATTCTAATAATCTTCTAATGTTGCTCTCATCCATTCCAAAGGTTCTTGCTGTTTCAAGTTGCTTGTTTCCTCTGCAGCCTTCACTACTTTTAGTTTAAAGAAGCAGCATAAAGACATTCTTTTTCTTAACAATCAGACATGGGTATATTTTATGAATTTTACTACGGAACTTTACTAAATGCAGAGAAACTGGACACAAAGTTGCATGTGATGATCGCAAACACTAAAGCGGTCACGTGAATGACTAACAATCAGAGCGTGTTATATCCGTTGTAGTAAAACAGCAAATGGAGGCACCCAGAGTAAAAAAAAATGTGCTGTATTGCTATATATGTGCTGTATGGTAATATCGATATTGCGTGATCTGAGAAGTGGTGTCATATCGTCATGTAATTTGTGTCAGAAATCAGATTTATGCGCGTATAAGCCGACCCCCCAAATTTTTTTTTTTAAAAAAAGTGTTCTAAAGTCGGCTTATATGCGAGTATATACGGTAGTTATTTAAAGTACAAATGTCCATGATCTCAGTTGACAATACAGGGTCAGAATCCCATTGAATTCCCATTGGCTACACATTGTGTTTGTGCAGCAAGACCAAAAGAGCAGTGGTCCCCAACCTTTTTTGTACCAGGGACCGGTTTCACGCAGAAACACTTTTTTGCAGACCGGCAATATCAATTCTTCCCCAATAGTAAAGGGCTTCTTAGCTTTAGCAATGCGGTCCGTGAAGTTAGGCGTGGAAGTTAGCGCGGAAGTTAGGCGAGGGCGGAAGTGGTTGTCTTTCAAAATAAGACACCTGGAAGCAAAAATATATTTTTATATATATTTTATATATAAATATATTTTATTCATTCTTTGCGGCCCGGTACAAAATGATCCACGGACTGGTACCGGTCCGGGGCCCGGTGGTTAGGGACCCCTGCCAAAGAGGACAAATCTTGTTGGGTAGCGCCCTCTAGTGGTGACCAATGTAACTGAAAACACAATGTGTACATTGTATAAAAATAGAACATTTTCCTTTTCCCTTAAAGTGGAGGGGATGGAAATTGTGTAAAACCTTGTACATGCAAGCATGAAATAATGAAACGTATTTTTCTTTGCTCTGAAAGCTTAATAGGAGGTGAACTATGTATATCATTTTGATTAATTTCAGAAAGTTGGGAAGCTCTAAAGTAGTACCCAAAGGTCTGTGTCTGATTCATTCTGCTTCCTTTAGAATGCAGGGTTACTTTCAACAGTTCTTGTCCTTCCATCACTATATCCTGCTGGTAATAGGTTATTTCTACAAAAATGTTTAAAAGTTCTAAAGAGAATTGATATATTGGTAAGACTGACATTTTTTTTTGTATCAAATGTCTGATAAAACAATGTGCCTCACTTGTAGTTTACAGTCCATGCTAGAGGATCTGATCATTGCTACAGCTGATGGTCTTCTACATCTTATTCACTGGGATGGTTTGACAAATGGAAGGAAAGCCATAAATCTCTGTACAGTACCATTTTCAGTGGATCTACATTCATCTAGAGGTATTTCTTATATGTATATATGGTTGAAAAGGGGGGATTCTACATTAAAATTTAATTATTAGTTTTATTAATCCACAATGTTCCCATTTCTTATATTATGTGAAAATAGAACTGGTGAAGAGAGCTTACAATTTAATAATGACAGCTTTTAATAACTGTTCTTTATCAGGTTCTTTTTTGGGTTTTGAAAATGTACACATAAGAAATATGGAATACTGTGCTACTCTTGATGGATTTGCTGTAGTGTTTAACGATGGCAGAGTTGGTTTTATTACACCAATGTCAAGTGGATTCACAGCAGAGGTAAGATTTCTTAGGAGTCCAATAATAGTTTGATTAGCTTTTCCAAGATATATCAAATTATTTGGTCATCTGTCATAGTCTGTCATAGTTTGAGCTATGCCTGAGAAATTGTGAAAATTTATAAAATTAGCCTCATTTACTAGGAAATAGGATTAATAATTTACAGAAATATTCTAAATAAAATCAGGTTCACTTTTTTGCAGTAAAATATTAATGTAAAATCATCCCTATAAAGAAAGAAAGTGTGAAGTAGACAAATAATATTTCTGGAATATCAGCTTCTTTCATAATCACATATTATTATATTCTGCGCGTAAATTTCAGCTATATCATTTTGTTTCTTGTAAATTTATTTCTTTAAAATATGTTGTTCCTTTTATTGATACATTCTTTAATATTTAGCACTATATAAAACAAATATTTCAAAATGCATGATACTGTACTTATATCAGTTTAAAACTTATACCAGTTTTAAAAAGGCATATAGACAACACCAAATTTTAACATGTAACACAAGGTGCTGAAAGATAAACAGGTAACTTGGATAAAATACTCTTGCAGCAACTCCATGGTGTTTGGGCACAGGAAGTTGTCGATGGGACTTGCGTGGCTGTAAACAACAAGTACAGATTAATGGCATTTGGCTGTGCAAAGTAAGTTGAACATCTTAATTCAGAACTGGAATATATTCTTTTTAGATTATCTGAGGGTAAAATTGTTACTGTGCTAAAATTCCTAATTACCAATGGTTGATTTCTGCCTTTTATATTCAGGGCTGAATTTGTTTGCTTTTTATTATTTTAAATTTGGTTGTTCGCTAGAAGATTCTGTTCTGAAGGAAAAAAGTTGGATGTGAAGAAATAAATAAGAAAACCAACCAATCCAATCTAACAAGTACTGTGCATATTTATTTATCTAGTAGATCCCAATGGATTCAGTTGGATGCAGGATGTTCATGTAGCACCCACCAGCAGTTCTTTCAAGAAATCATATGTTAAATCTAGAATTGGTTTTAGGAAGCATTCGTGCTCAAGTCACTTTTTGTCACTTGAATCAGGCTGTCTGCACAGCCCTAATACGATTGTAACATCTGTTCCCCTCTGATACTAATGAGGTACAGGTAGTCCTTGACTTACATAACAGTTCATTTAGTGACCATTCAAAATTATAATGGCACTGAAAAAAGTAACTTATGACCCTTTTTCAGTTATGATCTTTCCAGCATCCCCATTATCATGTGATCAAAATTCAGATACTTGTCAACTGGTTCATATTTATGAATGTTGCTGTATCCCAAGGTCGCCTTTTGTGACTTTCAGACAAGCAGGTCAAAAAATGGGGCAAAATTCATTTAACAAATGTCTCACTTAACAACAGAAATTTTGGGCCCAAGTGAGGACTACTTGTATTTGAATTAATTATATGAAAGTGGACTTATTCTTCACATTCACATTTTCATCTGACCAGCTTAATTTTAAAATTTTTGTCTCAGAATTGTTTTGTGGTTTTTTTCCCCTTTTCTAGTGGTTCTGTGCAAGTGTATACAATAGATCATTCCACAGGGGCCATGCAACTATCTCACAAACTGGAACTAACACCCAAGCAATATCCTGGTAAGCCCAATTATATTAGCGGTCAGGTTGGGTTGTTTATCTTTTTTTATGATATCCCTCCTTGATTCATTTATTATAGGTAAATACAGTAGTTTGGCATACAGTGGCGATATCGAAGGCTGAGCTACCTATCCAATCATCTGGGTTTGTGCATATTCAATTGAGTATACCCCATATAGTTCTATAGGAGACAATATATGTCTGACAAACATTTAAAATATTATTACCCATCATAAAGTACAGTCAGGCTGGCCATGTTATGCTCATGGTAAAACCATCTCCATAAAGACAGTTATTTCTTTCTTGTCAGGATGAGTCAACAGTTGTTTGTTAACAGTAACAGAACTAGCAAATGTGAGCTGAAAAGAAATCTAAAAACATTCTAGAGGTTGGGAAAGAGCTATTTTTGCATTGTTCTGTTTTTTTTACTCTAGTGGTCATAACGGTTTTTCAACCCAGGTCATTCTAGTAGTTACCCAACATGAATGCATTCTTTGCTTAGTCACACAGAGAGAAATTGAGCTCCTTAGTTACCAGGAAAGAAGGTTGCCTTTGCACCATTTATACATCTAACACATAGTTTAGAAAGTTATAAATCTTGCTTTGCATTTCCAGGTTTTGTGCTCTGACTACAGTCTTGCTAGAGAAATAGAGAAGTTGTTGGGAAACAATTATAAGGTTCACTTACGTTGTTGTAATATTTTTTACTAGCTTGGAAGGAATTGCGGCAGGGCTTCAAAGATCTATGACAACTGAGCTAAAAGCTCCGGTAAAGTTTTTCATATCCTTAAGCAAGAATAATTTATATAGAGGAAAGAGGGTGGCAGAATGTAGATACACAGTTTCTGTTCGTCCTGATGACTTCTTATTCTGTTTTTGTGCATTACTTCTATGTACCTCTTTGTACGTGCAAAATTTAATAAAATTAAATGCATCCTGCTAGGATAAATATTTTGGGGGATATTCCATAGAGCCAATATAGAGTCTTCCCTTCACCTTGTAACTAAATCTCTCTTTCTCACCCCAAAAGAATAGCACTTGTGGAATTGAATTGAATCCCTCATGTATCATTTTGAATTTCTGGAAGAAAAGTAGGAGTTAAATATATTAAACATTATTCAACTATTGCCCATCTTTAAAATAGTTAAAAAATTTAAAAATAGGTTTTTAAAATCTGCCAATAATTTTTGTATTTCAATAGATATTTGGAACAAAACAGGAGCTGTTAAACTCATCAGATGGTCTCCAGATAATTGTGTTGTTATGGTGACCTGGGAATGTGGAGGCCTGTCTTTATGGAGTGTATTTGGAGCCCAGCTTATTTGTACTCTAGGAGGTGACTTTATGTAAGTAATTTGTGTTTCATATTAGGAAATTTAATGAAAATATGTATCTGCTATTCAACTTTTTATTTTCTACACAAAGCTTTTAAAACTATTTTTCTTTGTTTAGTTATTTAATATCTCAAACTGTATATATTATCGACTGAATTAGTATAGCAAAATGCTCATTTTTTCTGCACAATATTTTGATGAAGTGTTCACAACATGCCAATGAGAGGCTTTGTCTGCAACTTCAAAACCTGTTCTCTCTTCAGTCTCTGTTTTATAAAATATAGACCTATATTTTTATGTGCTATGTATGCCTTCTAAATTCAGGGCTGTTTTTAATAGCTACAGGAGAGCTTCCTTCTTTCCTCTGTTTCTTCTCTGTAGACTTGATGAAGTTGATAAAACTGATCTGATGTGATACTTTTAAATTCATAGAAAAGTACAAATGATATTAAAGGTCTCTAGAATAGGGTTGGGCAGATATTTATATTTCATACCTATTTTTCTTGGCTATTTAGGTTTAATATATCAAGGATGAACTTCTAGGGAATTAAAAATGCCCCCCTATTAATATGACTGTAGTGACCTGAAACATGAAGTCCTTTTAATATCCAATATTTAAATGTAATATTTTGTTTATGCTATTCATTTTAGTCATCGAACTGATGGTACTAAAAAGGACCCTCTAAAGATCAGCTCTATGGTGAGCATTATTTATTATTATTTTACTAGTCTTTTTCTCTCTCATGTAGGTACACACAATTAAATTTTATTCCAATACTTTACCAATAAATTAACATGGACTTATTCATTCTACTTAACTCTCTTTCTGCATTAATATTACAATCCAGATATTTTCATGTTACTTTTTAAATTTAATTTGTTTAATTTACACACAAAAAAAATTCAGGTTTATAAGATTTAGCAAATTATATTCCCTGCCAGGGACAGATCTTAGAAAATCACAGTATATCATTCCTTCCATCAGAATAACAAGATCATTCAATGCATAGGAACTGGAATATGTCTTGGATACCAGTTCTCAGAAAATACTACTAATATTTTACAGAACAAAATTTACCTTTGGATAGGGATTTTGTCTGTGGTTTCTCATAGCACACATGGCTCTAAAAGGTATATAGAATTGTGAAAATATCTGAAAATGGTGGGAAAGGAGGAGAATTGTGCTTTTCATCACACTTATTGGTGTCAACTTGATATTAGGCATTCTTTAATTCTAGACAGTATTTCTCTATTCTAGTGTTTTAGTTGTTTTAAATGATACACGCTATTATTTTTTTTTATTTTTCTTCTCAGAGTTGGGGATCTGAAGGTTATCATCTATGGGTAATCGATGCAAATAACTCTGGGAATTCAATGACCGAGAGCAAAAACAAGGGGCAACGTTTTGGTATTTTGCAATTTCAGTTCATCAAAAGTGCACTCGCAGTTAATCCTTGCATAGTAAGTATTCATGTTTGATGATTTGTAGTGTTGGGTCACTTGTATTGTATTTTTGGCCAAAACGTTGCCTAATTTGAATTATATTAAAATTATTTTTTTAAAGAAAATGTAAATAAAACAGCATTATTATTTGCACAGCAGACATGATTTGAAACATGAAAATGCCACCACTTTATTAAATAATTATTCTTAAATAATTTTTTTCCAATTTTATTTGGTTTTCTTATTTTCTTTAAAACTTTATTTATGTTACTGTTCACTGTCTGAAGTACTGGTTTCTTTGTTCACAGAGCAACCAGGAGCAGGTTCTCCTTCAGGGAGAAGATCGCTTATACTTGAACTGTGGAGATGTAGTGCAAGCTCAGAACCCTCGAAGTTCTTCAGCACACGCGGAACATAAGAGTATCAGAGAAAGAGGCCAATTTTCATATGAGAACTTAGATTCTCAGGGTTTAAGCACTTTATTAGGGCACAGGCATTGGCATGTTGTACAGGTAACTTCCTCTCTTGGCACTTGACTGCTTCCCCCTCACATCTTATTTTTTGAATGCCTATCAGCTTCTGCTGTGAAAAAAGACCAGATTAAAAACTAGTGACTTCCCAAGTCTACATTTTAAACTGCTTTGACTTCCTCATATAAGAAACCTACCTTTAGTTCTATAACTGCTATTGTCTATTAGGATCACAATATCTTTACTGTTAAAACTTCCTAACTGATTTTTTTTCTTATGTTCTTGATATAGACATACATGCCAATAAATATACGTATGCCAATAAATATAAAATATACATGAAAATTAAAAATGCTGAATAGCTACTATAAAGATACCCAGAGATCTTGTCCTGAAAATGGGAATAAATATTTGCAGATGTGACCATATATTTTTTATCCATTGATTTTGATGAAATATGGTAATTGTAAAAAATGTTCATCGTGCTTTGTTTTCTTCTTTTAAAGATTCACAATATATATTTGGAGATCAATTGGCCCATAAGGGTAAGTTGCTTTAAAATGTTAATACTTTATAATTTTTATTGTATTTACATAGAAATTTTACTTTTTATAGAAATGAATTGGAAGGGGCAGCTTGTATTAGAAATCATTATTAATGAAATAGGGCAAATAGTGTAATTGCTTTGTTAATAAAGGTCTGACAAGTTGCATTTATCTTCTTCATAAACAGTTTTCAGCCATTGATAAGATGGGGCAGAATGTAGCTGTAGTTGGCAAATTTGGCTTTGCACATTACTCTCTGCTTTCCAAAAAATGGAAATTGTTTGGCAACATTACCCAGGTGAGTGGCTGATTATAAATGAATTAGTGGGGGGAAAAACATTACAGTCTAAAAATATTATTACCAATTTATAGAATGTCACTGAGATTTATAGACTGTTTGCTCATCTATGGTGTGTAATATATGTAATGTTATATATGTAATATATGTATGTATTAAATAATAGACATTTAGATTAAGGCTCATATAAATAGTTTCTTATCTCAGTGCTCAGTGATGGATATGACATTTTGTTATTTTAGAAGAAAGGAGGACAGCACCTTGTAAAAATAGATCATTCCGGTAATACTGTAATTAAAGGATTTCTTACAATTTTGCTAAAAAAATAGAACTGTTGGCTAATAGCTTTGGCAGAATTCATTTTGGAGAAGAGCGAGGCAGTATTGTTTCTGTTATTTATCAATGTTGTGAATGGAGGAAGTAGATTATAATAAGGGTGGGGGGAGAAGGTAGGCCATGGGTATATTTATTCCCAAAATAGCTTAACTTAAATTTTTTCTTCTGCCAAAGGCAGCTACAACAAGTAGCTCTGTAGGAAGGATCCTGGAAGCTTTCTGTTTTTTACATTGTATATTAGCTGGTTTGGAGGTTTGTTATTTTGAAATATGGGTTCTAAATAATGTAATAAATAAAATAAAAACTGAGAGAATCTTAGGTAAAATTAACTCCATCATTCAGTCATCTTACCTTACAGCCAGAAACACATCAAGGAAATTCTGGAGATTTAAGACAATAGCATTGCTTTCAATAGCAAGGGAGATATGCAGAATATTTAAAATGTGAAAATAACTTATTTTGAGCTGCAAACAGCTGTTTTCAATAGAAAACGGGCTTTTTCCAATGCTATTCAAACTACCAAAACCATTAAAAAATTCCAGCAAGTTCAGAATACCATCAAAACATTTCCTATGGGCTCAGATCAGTCATATCGAGCTTGACACAGCTCTTTCAAATTCAAAATGGCATTTCTAGCTCAATTTTTTTTCCAAAGTGGGATGTTTCTTTCTGCTATCTTCTCAAGATCAATCCCTAATGATTATATAGTGATGTCAAAGCCCTTACCTGCTATTCTTATAAATTGTGTAAATACAACATTTAGGATTGATTTCTAGAATTCTCGGGGCTACGGAAGAGTTAATAAAATTAACACTCTAATGTTTATCCTTAAATGTTGTTAGCAATGTTATTAACATTTTTCATTATGTAATTGTATTTGCCTTGATTGTATTAACCTTGATGGATAAGCTGTTGGGGTAAGTGGATTTTTAGAAAGTTGAATAATTCTAGCTTTCCATTTAATTTTAGGAACAAAATATGACTGTTACTGGAGGCTTAGCATGGTGGAATGACTTCATTGTCATTGCATGTTACAACTTAAGTGACCGCCAAGAGGAGGTAAGGCAGACCTTGAATATAAAAGACTGTTGGTGTACTTTTATGGCAACATTAAATAGAAATCTGCCTGTTATATTAGTTATATTAGAAACTTTATTGCCTGCATAGCAGTAACAATTAAAAATAACAATAACTACTTGTTATTTTCATTTTTCTTTCTGTTCTCAGAAAGTATTAGGATTAAAATTAATATTCCTCAAAATTCTGATTTTTGTAAATGTGTTTTTTTTATCACTGCTGATACTATATTACTGAGATAAGGAATGCCCAGTGATATATTTGAAAGAAAATCAAAGGAATATATTTGAAAGAAAATCAAAAGTAAACTCATTCTAAAACTTCAAGGACATTTTGTGGCAGGCTATATTGGTATATACTTGGGATAAGAGAAATTCCCCAGATTTTTATATCCAGACATAAATAACGTGGTGATAGTCTCATCTTCTCTATGAATGTGATTGTTCAGAAATTGGATTCTGCCTCTAAAAATGTTTAAAGGTTACCTCCATGAAAGTTATATTGTTTCATATTGTAAGATTAATTGTTCAAATGTCTGCCCAATATTATTTCCATATCGTGCTTTTAATATAATAATAACCTATACAGTGTTCTTTCTTCCTCATCTCAAAAGAGGAAAAGGATAGTGAATGAAGAATATTTAGTATCACAACAGAGATGAAAAATCCACTCCATGAAAAAAAAATTTAGCTAGAGTGTAGATCAACCAAGTTGCCTTATTATAAGTTCCTCATGGAAGGATGAGGCTTGAAAATTAGTTTAAATTTTCCTTATAAGTTTGTGATCAAAAGTATTCATTATTCTTTTCAGCTAAGAGTATATTTACGAACAGCCAATCTGGACAATGCATTTGCTCATATCACCAAAGTGCAGGCAGAAACATTATTGCTCAGCGTCTTTCGGGACATTATAATTTTGTTCAGAACAGACTGTTCTATTTGCCTTTATAGTATTAAAAGAAAATCTGATGGGTAAGTATACTTTGACTATGTTATTGCATAATTGGTTTTGTTTTAGTGTATGGGTGAGGGAGAAAGAAGTCTTTGGTGAAAATCTCTTGAATTAGATTTGAATGGTATCTTTTTCGCTCTTGTTCATTCTGATGTGGCCCCCCCTTGTGAACACTAACACAGAGTTCAGTATTATAGGCATTAAGTCATGGTTAGCTCAGAAGGTACTTCATATGAGGGAACTCAACAAAGCTAACCTTAAAAATGAAAAACATTTTCCTTAACCAGTAGCATTAGAAAATGCCAAAGGAATATATACGTAATAATTCTATATATAGCCTATTGTAATCTGATTTATGTTTCAATGCTGTTTGATTACAAGGAATATTTGCAATGTCTTGGTGTCATAAGGATTGTTGCATTATCCTGAAAATTATTATCATACTGATAAAGATGTTAGAATACCTCACAGATGTTTATTTGGGACTAGTAGGACACTGACCACTGGACTTTTCTTTGTCTTTCAGCCCTAATCCTACTGCAAGTATGCAGGTTCTGCAAGAGGTTTCTATGTCACGTTATATTCCTCACCCTTTCCTTGTGGTGTCCGTTACTTTAACATCAGTAAGAACAGAGACAGGTATCAGCTTGAAAATGCCACAGCAGGTATCGACAGTTTTTTTAAAAAAAATATTTTAGAGCAAGAGAAAGCAGATTTTCCACTTGAAAACAGTATATGTGAGACAACACCATCCCTCATTAAATCTCCCCCACTTGTTGTTTGGGCAAGATACATGAGAGGACATGGTTGATAAATCATGGTGTTTTAGGTTAAGGGCAAGATAAAAATGCATGTATTTGAACTAACATTGATTTTCCTAATGTTCATAATACCTTTATGAAGGAAGGATTTGGATTGCTGCTGTTTTTGCAGCTTCCTGTAGGTTTTTTTTTTTTAAAGTTGATGCTGCTGAGAAATTGCTGTTGTGTTGATTTTTGAGGATTCAGTATGTTGTAAAACATACAACTTGTAAAACTTGTAAAGTTACTTGTAAAACTTTTGAGGATTCACCATGACGTTCAACATCAAAAATAAGCTACGGGGGAGACATAGGGGATATAATGTTATCAGTCTGCTGAATGATAGTTAACTTTATGTTTCAGAGAAGGCAATTGAGTCATCAGCTTTTTATCAATGGCCAGCATACATTGAATGATATTGAATAATATGCTTTTATAAACACAATGTTGATAATGATGTATTTGAACTTTCAGAAAAATAGTAGATTCAGGAAAATTGAAAAGAAATTTGTTTTTCTTTAAGGCCTGTGAAGCAGAGAGCATTATGTTAAATTTAGCAGGACAGCTAATCATGGTACAGAGAGATCGATCAGGTCCTCAGATCCGAGAAAAGGAGAGTAGCCCCAACCAAAGGAAACTTGTGAGTTAACTTATGGAAAAATCTCAATGAAAGGAATGCACATTGTGAATTAATCTAAACATGTAATACTTTGTTGATCTTATAATTACAGCAAGTGTTCTTTGTTAATAAATGACTGTAACTTTTCTAAATTCTTGTAACATTGTTTTTCTGTAACTGTCTTTTCTTTAGATGCAAATTACCGTATATACTCGCATATAAGCCGATCTCGCATATAAGCCGACCCTTTAAAAACTGCCCCTAAATGAGGAATTTTGCAAAAACTCGCATATAAGCCGACCCCCAAATACCATGGTGTTCAACCCCTGATCTCACCGTCAAGGCTCACCGTCAGAAAGATTCTGGGAAGACNGCCCAGAGGGAAAAGTCGGCAGGGCAAAAGTTGCGGCTCATCGTCCATCCAGGGAGAAAAATGGCCGATTTTTGCACGCGTTTCCCTTGAGGCGAGGGCTGCAAAGGGCCAGCTGACAGGGAATGAGAGAGCCAAGACTCTCATCGCACGAAGCTGCCATGCTAAGTCGCTGCCCGACTTCGCACGCGTTTCCCTTGAGGCAAGGGCTGCAAAGGGCCAGCTGACAGGGAGTGTGAGAGCCAAGACTCTCATCGCGCGAAGGTGCCATGCTAAGTCACTGCCCGACTTCGTGCGCATTTCCCTTGAGGCGAGGGCTGCAAAGGGCCAGCTGACAGAGTGCAAGAGCCAAGACTCTCATCGCACGAAGCTGCCACGCTAAGTCGCTGCCCGACTTCGCGCGCGTTTCCCTTGAGGCGAGGGCTGCAAAGGGCCAGCTGACAGGGAGTGCAAGAGCCAAGACTCTCATCGCGGGAAGCCGCCACGCTAAGTCGCTGCTCCAGCGCAAATCGAGGCATGGCCACCAATAAATCAGATTTATGCACGTATAAGCCGACCCCCAAATTTTGAAAAAAAAAAAAAGCGTTCTAAAGTCAGCTTATATGCGAGTATATACGGTAGAATTTGTTTCCATTATTATTTTGAAATAGCACTTGCTTATCCAACATTGTTTGATCGTGATTAATGTACAGGACTGTTTTCAAACACAACTAACAATTCAGCTACCAAACTGTAGCAATATCTTAATAAATATAGAAAGGATGGAAGGGATAAGGGTACTGATATTAAAAAAGGGATTTAGTATCAGTGGCAAATATAGGCAGTACTGTAACTTTAGATTATTTTGAACTGAACCTTTCCTTCATTTCTGTACTTCGGTAACCCATTTATGTTAATACAGAGTAAAGAAAAATAGATAATAAGCTGTATTGCTGATTATGAAAAAATATGAAAAAATACATTGTGGTAACAAGGATAATATGAAAAAATTATGGAGGAGTTAAGGAAGAGCTACATTAAGTTAGTAAAAATATTTGATCATGCTTCTATTAAGGAAGAATGAGTTGTCAGCAAAATTAATGTTTGTGTGTTGCCATATAAAACTTGATGAACAATTTGTGAAAAAGAGAAAAAAGAAAATAGGCTAATTAGTATTATTCCTATGTTCTCAGCTGCCATTCTGTGCTCCTGTTGTACTTGCCCAGTCTGTAGAAAATGTTTGGACGACGTGCCGTTCTAACAAACAGAAACGGCACTTACTGGAGGCCCTGTGGCTCAGCTGTGGGGGATCAGGTATGAAGGTCTGGCTTCCTTTGTTTCCCAGGGACCATCGCAAACCACATTCCTTCCTTTCAAGACGGATCATGCTGCCTTTCCACATTAATATCTACCCCTTGGCTGTTTTGTTTGAAGATGCCTTGGTTCTTGGTGCTGTCAATGACACTGTGCTCTATGACTGTTTATACACTCACAGCAGTGCTGTTGAACATTTAGAGGTCCTCTTCCCCTTCTGTATTGTTGAGAGAACATCTCAGATCTACCTCCATCACATTTTACGCCAGCTTTTGGTGAGGAACCTAGGCGAACAAGCCTTGCTTTTGGCTCACTCTTGTGCCGCACTACCCTATTTTCCTCATGTACTAGAACTGATGCTCCATGAAGTGCTGGAAGAAGAAGCTACCTCACGGGATCCCATTCCCGATCCTCTCCTTCCCACTGTGGCTAAGTTTATTACAGAGTTCCCCCTCTTCCTACAGACTGTTGTTCATTGTGCTAGAAAAACAGAATATGCCCTGTGGAATTATCTCTTTGCTGCTGTTGGAAATCCAAAAGACTTATTTGAAGAGTGTTTAATGGCCCAAGATTTGGACACAGCTGCATCTTACCTTATTATTCTGCAGGTAATTACATTCGCTCATTTGATTTGGAAAAGTGATACGGTGTGCTAAACATGCACAAGCATCTTACTTTGATAGAGCTTTGTCTCTTACAAGTATATATTTATTAAATAAGAACAGAAATAAAAAATAAGAGAGGGATGCTAATTACATTTGGGAATGAAATTGTCTACAATGCAGTTATCTGTGCAAGCATAGATTCATACAATAGGTGCCTCTAGGCCATTTCCAGTTAGCAGTCCTATCATAGTCATGGATAGTAAAATCATTGGCCATGGTTATTGGACTTGGACAATGAAATCAAAGGTGTGAAGTTTGATGCATGCCTTTATCTGCAGCCTTTTCTTTTTGCTTACTGATGTGCTAAATAAAAAGAACCAATGGCTTCTGTATAAAAAGTGTTTTATATTGGTTTCAGAATATGGAAGTTCCAGCAGTTAGTAGGCAGCATGCAACTCTGCTATTCAATACAGCTTTAGAGAAAGGAAAGTGGGATCTTTGTCGGCACATGATCAGATTTCTAAAAGCCATTGGCTCTGGTGAATCGGAGACCCCTCCTACTACACCAACAACTCAGGTTTGAAAGGCACACGATTGCTCTATCATAAATGTCTTTGACAGTAATCCAGATGTAATTTTGGAAAAAAATGTTCAAGTAACATGTAGAACTTGCAGTTATCTTATCAGATATTTTCCTTAATGAATGGATTTTAATCATACACTAAACGATACTCCTTTTTTATTAATGAATGACTGTATGTGAACATGATTATTTGATGGTTACGGGTAACTAGAACTTGTAACTGTATTTGACATCTTAAGCAAAGGGTCTGCTTAGCTTTGCTTGTATATAATGTCACAAGACTTGTTTATGTGTTGTGCTGGAAACAGAAGTGTGGTAAAAGTATTGTAAATCAAGATGACTCCATTAATCCCTACCATGCTACTGCTTTTGTCATTTCAACCTTGTTGCTTTTAAATTCCTTGAAGTTGGATAGTTATTGGATATTTTGATCAAAGGGAATAGGAGAAAAGTCATATTTTTCTAACTATAACATAGCATTTTTAGTCTCAGCACAACCGCTATTTGCTTATAGTCATACTTTGATGCCTGCAATCTGCAAGCAAGGCCTGTGCTGTTTTGGTAGAGATGACAAGATGTCTTGACAGAGGCTTTCTTCTCTTAAGCTAAGGATTTTTGATCCTAAAAGTTCTAGACCTTTTTTGAAAAATAATCAAATATAGCATTAAGTCTGTCTGAAGTAGTAGTCACCTTAACGTCATACTATAGCAAGAAAGCAACAACAACAACAACAAAACTAAAAAGTTTTGAAATCATTATTAGTGGATATTTTTTCAGGAAGCAACTGTGTGATGGAGGATTACTTGAACAACTCATTATTGTGAAATTCATTTAGAAATATTTCTTTTACCATAAAACCTACTCTCAGCTTTTCTGGTTTTCAGCCAGTCTACTATTTGCTTTAAATTTATTTTAATAAATTTAGAGGTTGTCCGATTCTGACCAAGTCTCCGACCTGTCTATTCTTATCCCTTTCTTCCATGTAGGAACCTACTTCAAGTGGTGGCTTTGAGTTCTTTCGACATCGCAGTATTAGTTTGTCTCAATCTGGAGAGACACTTCCAGCTGGCAAATTTAACTTGCAAAAAACCTTGAGCATGCCATCTGGCCCACCTGGCAAAAGGTAATCAAGTAGAAGAGAATATATGTCTCTTGCTATATATTTCATTGCATCAGCCCTACATATATTAAATTACAGAGATCATTACTACTTTACTGATTCTGTTTGATGCTGAAATTTCACAGTACTCCAACTTGATTCTAGAAAATTAGGCTAAATCCATAAATAAAATGGAAATTAGTCTTTGGCGTTAACCTTATTTTTCTACCTTTGTAGATTGAGTAAGGAAAGTGATTGCGCTGAGAACATGTACATTGACATGATGCTGTGGAGACATGCTCGGCGTCTTCTGGAAGAAATCAGGCTTAAGGACCTTGGTTGTTTTGCCGCACAGCTGGGCTTTGAGTTGATAGGCTGGTTGTGCAAAGAGCGCAACAGAGCTGCTCGTGTGGAGGATTTTGTGTCTGCCTTGAAGACATTACACAGTGATTTTCTTTGGCCATTTCCCATTATTCCAGTGTGCTCTATAAATTCACCATTGAAGAATGGAAAATGTAGAACAGGTATCTTATCCCCCTCTCATTTTATGTACCAGAATCTAAATATAACTTTAGGGTAAATGGTGTCTTATGGGGCTGTTACGTTTCATTTTGTATTTTCAGATCAGATGATTATTTTCATATTTGTAACAAATCCATTGTTGGTGCTACCATAGAAGCAAATGTAGCAGGCATTTTGAATTCAAGTGATGTTGCACTTTAGCACGTTAAGATTAAACATATTTAATTTAGTCTTTGAAATTAAACTGTATTTAACAAAGAATAAAAATACATAGCAAATAATTGTTGGAAGAGGATACTATCTACCTGATGAATGTTACAGTTAAAGTGTTCATAGGAAAGAAAATAAATTAGTTTGGTTTCATTGTGTGCAGGTTCCACTGTAAGTGGCTATATTCATCTATACTGAAGCATTCTAAAGTAGTAGGAGGTCCTTGAAATGAATTAGCCTTGCAATCTTAAATAACATGTTTAAGGTTGGAACAACAGCTTGTTCATATGCTCTCATTTCCAGTAATAGGTGAACAACTCTTAAAATCACAGTCTGCTGACAGTTTTTTAAACATGGAAATAGACTCCAGCATCCCAGATGTGTCAAGGAGTCATAGCTGGTTTGGTGCCATCAGCTCCTCCCAAAGAGAGATGGATACAGCATCTTCCCATGGCCCTCAAATACAGGAGGCATTCCTCTCACCTTTGTTAAGTAAAGTGGGTGAGTTCTTTATTCTGATATTTGGCTTTCTTTTAGGTGGTTCTGGTTATTTTATCTGAAAATAAAAGTATACTTTTCATATACAACAACTGCCATTTGTTTCTTCATCTTTCTTGGGAATAATGCAGAAGGTAAAGGATTAAATAGTGGAGGAAAAACAAATCAATATATTTATGAATTCATGTCTGGAACAAATTCAAAATAGGAATTCTATTGACAGCAGTAATGTAGAACTTCATCACAAGACAGCATACCTATATGTATAGTGACCATGCTAGTCTCTTTTGGAATAAGCAGTGTTCACAAAGTGCAGAAAAAGATTAATAAATATTAAATTGAAAAAAAAGTTTACTTCCCACCTTCATTACTTTTATAAACAGCTCAAGGTAGTGAAGATATCGAATCCTTCCTTCTCCTACTATTTCCCCCACAACAGCCCTCTGAGCTAAGGTTGAGCTAAGAATAAGTGATTGGCGATGTCACCCAGCTGGTTTTCAGGCCTAAGGAGGGACTCACTAGCCTGGTGCCCGAACCATTAGAGCAAACTCTCTTGTTCAAATCAACATCATTCAATATAACCATCCTTATGTGTCTGTCCTTATAAACTGTCACTAAACTTCTTAACTTGCTATTCTTAAAGATATCATAAAGCACAACCCCTTGAAAGTCCTCTTACTCTCAACAAGTTTACTCTTTGTATATTTGCTTTGCTATTAGATTCATGTTCATTCTCTCTGTACCAATAGTCCTTCCTTAAAAGAGGTACTTGGAACCGGCAACTCCACCACCAAGCAACGTGTTCATAAAATACAATGTTGTGTGACTGTACCGACTTAATATGGCAATTGTAGTTGCAGTTATTAAGCAAATTCTGTGTAGACATTGGGTGTAATGTCACGTAATTGCCATTTATGACTTCCTGCTGGCTTCTTCCTTGTTTTTTGTTGAAAGCCAGCAGTGAAGGTCACAAGTGGTAATCTTCTGACTGACACAGCCATTGTAATTGCAAGCCAGTTGCCAAGTGCCTGAATCTTGAGCCTCTTACCAAGAGATGCTACAATGACCACAACTACAAGGAACAATTGTAAGTCTCATTCAACACTATTGTAAATTTAAATAGTTGTTGAATGAGCTGTTCTTAAAGAGGACTACCTACATGACTCACTTAATTTGTACTCAGTTCACTGTTATTCAGCACCAATTCATTCTTATCCTATCTCTTGCTTTACAGCATACACTTCTTAAATATTCCATACTATAGTCATACCTATAGTAATTCTCATTTCCATTTTGCACATTGGGGAGATTCATGCTTTATTACACAACTATTTTAATTTTTTTCCATTAAACAACGATTCCTTGCAGCAGAAAACATGCCATACTCTCAGCCTTTCTTACAACATTTACATATTTTAAATTTTGTTTCCCCATTTTCCCTTCTTTAATAAAATCACTTATTTGCTGCTATTTTGGCTCTTTATGTATAGGTTATGATTGTTCATTCAGTTTTTCCAGAAAAACACAATTATCTTGTTTTGATACATTGATTTTTTTAGATACAAACACTTTCATGCATCACATAGACTAGTGTTCACTACAGATGTGGTATTGGATAACATGACATCATCTACATGCAAAAATACATGCATGTTTCATACTGTTCACATTCCATAACCATCCTTATATTTTTATCCATAAAAAATGTTAAACAGCCAAGTACTCTACCGATGAGATGCAGGGTTTTTTGCACATTTTAACTAAGTCAGAGACATTGAAATCTATATTTGTTTTGCTGTATTTGATAGGTGATGAGGGGAGCATTGGCTCTGCCACGGATCTGACAGAAACAAGCTCTATTGTAGATGGAGATTGGACGATGGTGGATGAAAATTATTCCACCTTGAGTCTGACACAGTCTGAATTGGAACATATCTCTTTGGAGCTAGCCAGCAAAGGGCCACACAAATCACAAGTTCAGCTGCGGTAAATGAGATGGAAGTTTGTATTGTCATTGGGATTCCTTTGAGTTGTTCTTAGTGAATGGGGATGAAGGATAATATCCTGTGGAGAAAAGGGAATGTTTCTGTGCCTTAGCTTAGAAAGTGCCATTGGATCTTTTTGTAGGTATTTGCTTCATATTTTCATGGAAGCAGGATGCCTGGACTGGTGCATGGTCATAGGCCTAATCCTTCGAGAATCTTCAGTCATCAATCAAGTGTTTAGTCTGGCGCAATCTTCAGAGGTTGATGGGGAAATGTTGCAGAACATTAAGATGGGACTGCAGGCAATAGAAAGATGGGCTTCTACAGACTGGTGAGTTGCATGAATCTCCTTTCACTAAACATGGTTTCAGCTGTTTTTCCAAGAAACAGCAGTAAACAAAGAAATAATATTGTTTAACTTTTTCAAAATTTAACAGATAACAACAGATAATTTTAATGCTGAACCTCTTTGAAGACAGTATTTTTTATGTTGAAATGCTTCATATAATACCTAGTATAATCTATCTGTGGAATTATTTTGTAACTGACTAACTGTTCCTACTAATACCCTTGAAAAGAGTTCTTATTTCAACATTTCAAGATGTTTAATATGAACAGAGAAATATGTTTCCAATGATACGTTATGCATCGTATCTTGAATTAGCGTATTTTTCATAGTAAAGCAGCAGGTTGCAATACCAAACTTTGGCTTAATTTGAAAAAGTTTGGAAGCTCCAGGATGGTAGATTAGATGGGAAGAAAAATAAACCCTCTCCACCAGATAAAAGCACTGAAAAACCATTTGCAGATTGAGATTAAAAAAAAATTATGTATATTCATGTGATCATTAGAAACCAAGCTCAATTTTAGCAAAAATTTGAACATCATATATATTTTCATTGTGCAAAGGGATCCACCTGTTGGGTTGGCTTACTACACCAAGTTAAGAACCAGAGAAGGATAGTTACTGAATTTACAGCCTTATAATTGCTTATTTTCTTATCTTATGTTCTTTAGTCCTGGCTATAAGCCATTTTTAACCATTATCAAGCCACAACTGCAGAAGCTGAGTGAGATATCGGAGGAGCAGGTGCAGCAGGAAGCCTTTCAGTCTACAAATCTGTCAAGGGTGGCTGAACAAGCCAGTCCAAGGGCAGAGGAGAACCGGATTTCAACTAACCATAGCACTAGTCCTCAAAGTGACACTGTTCCTAATACTTCAATTCGACCTGATGAGGACATGATTGGATTGGAAAAGGAAGACCATCCCCTTCAGGAAGGCAGTTATGATTGTACTGTCTCCTGACAGCATCAAACACGATAACGGTTTTAGTAAAGCTTCATAATGATGGCATTGAAGAATACTGTTTTGGAAGGAAGTACAGTAATCATTTTTTTTCCCCAAAACATATGTTTAGTTTTGCTTTGTTTCTGTTTTTAATGAATGCTTTTTTTTTACGTGACAAGAGAATTTCCTTGAATTTGTGAATGCTTTCCAGTAACTTCCTCAGTTCTTTTGTTTATCTGACTGTATGAAAAGCAGCAATATTCATCTGTATTCCAAGAAGATTTATTTGAACCTCTTGTAAAGTCTTTCTCTATTTTTCCTTAATCATGCAGAACATCTACTCCGTATCACTGTATATGATCTTTATTGCATTTTTTAAATGAAAGAAAAAAAATATTGGACACAATTCTAAGATTTACCCATCTGCACCATCCCCAACCCAATTTTTGAACCAAAACTTGAACAAGTTGACAATGAAGCTTGCTGGGATGAAATGTTGATGCATTCTGTGTAGTTTAATTGCCTAAAAGAAATGATGGACTGATTAAGCTAAGTTCTGTTCTATAAATTATGCAGGTATCACAAATTTGACATCACCAAATACTATATATATATAAATTGTAAAATACATTGTATCTTTTGTGAATACTCTTGTATATTTTCAAGTTTACTGTTTATGCTTTTGCTCCACAGTGTAGGGTAGCTTTATCTTGCATGTTTGTACTTTTAACTCCAGGAAAAGTAAAAGTAAAACTGCACTTCTATCAGAATGCAACTGACTTTCATCTGGCATTATTTGCAGCTTCATTTCATCATTTAGTCTGTTCAAATCCATTCTCAGCAAAAATATTTTACATTAATTACTGAATTCTTATTTATTTCAATTGTAAAGATGCTTTCCTCAAGATTATTTTTGTGTAAATAAAGACCAATTTATATATTACTGCTATTAAGACTTTGTAATGGCAGTGTACAGTGTATATATTTAAGCCACCATCTTGCTAATATTTTATAATGCATACACTTGTAACTAAAAATGTTTATTTTAACTTTCATACAACAATATTATGAAAAACTGGTTGCAGCAGAATCTCATGTTTGCTTGAGGTACTTATTTTTTTCAATCTGCTGACTCCAGATTGGTATTATAAATACTGGTGTGTAATATTAAATACCTGTAACAGTATTAAAATTTAAATATTGTATGGCTTGTATTGTGCAGTTGGGGGAAATGCAACACTACTACTTTTTCTACTGAAACCTAACACTTATTTTTATAATATGGGTGTAATTAATACATACATGGACCAAAATCATTTATCTTTTAGATAGTATGAGAATCAGCATCAGCCACAGTCAAAGTTCATGAAATTCTCCTTGTGAATTCTGAATGAATATATTATGAACAGTCAAAAAAATTGCTTCCTTACCTTAGCAAATTGAAGGTGAGTCTCGGTCTTCAACTCCCAGAATTCTCAGCAATGGTTATATTGGCTATGGAACTCTGGGAGTTGAAGTCCATATAACTGGAATTTGCCAAGTTGGGAAACCCGGTGAAGAGGGTCAGCAAAAAAAATACTGGTTATGACTTTATATATTTGCTTAGAAAGGCATGGTCATGTCTTTTTATTGATAAATGTAATTATACAGTTTTTATTGCTGTTGTATAACCTTTACTGTTGGTAAGACTATAAGTAGTAATACATGTGCAATAACTTTTAAATAAAATATAAAGGGGTGGAAATGACCTAATTTTTCCATACTTCTGACATTGTGTTTTGTCTATCATCATGGGTATAAAAACTGTCACTTGTCTTGTATCAGAAAGAAGAAACACTACTTTTCTATACTGTAGTATTGAATATATTAATAAGTTATTACCACCACAGCACTAAGGACTACACTGCTGTGGTTCCAGCCTAAGCAGCTTGTTTTTTTTTTCCTAACAACATTCATCACATGCCTTATTTCCAGTGCTCTTAATTCTGTTACTCTCAATAAACCCTTTTCGTACCTCTACAATGGGGACATTGTCCTACTTTGGAAGTTAAGCAGGTTCCTTATCTTACTTGATACCTGCATTAGGAAACTGATGCTGCCCTGCAAGCAGAAATATTCCCAATTCACCAGCATTTCCCTCTGAATAAACTGCATAATGCTATTAAAATTGAAGGAGGTTAAATAGTTAAATTTATGATAAATACAGGAGGAAAAACATTCCACGTTCGGTGTGCAGCAGATCTAAAATTACATAGAAACCGCTAAGAATAGAATAGAATAACAATTGGAAGGGACCTTGGAGGTCTTCTAGTCCAACCCCCTGCTTAGGCAGGAAACTTTACACCACTTCAGACAAATGGATATCCAATCTCTTCTTAAAAATTTCCAGTGTTGGAGCATTGACAACTTCTGGAGGCAACTGATTAATTTTTCTGTCAGGAAATTTCTCCTTAGTTGGTTTTCTCTCCTTGATTAGTTTCCACCCATTGCTTCTTGTCCTGCCCTCAGGTGCTTGAACCATTGTCTAAAGCTCCAGTTCAACGGGAATGTCCAATAGTCTCCTTCCTTGGTACATTGAGGATCATAAATGGAGTGTTTTCTCCAGTTTAAAGGAGAAACTGAGTCACAGTTGTTTTTTTATGATGGAATGAGATCTGCGCACACAAGACACTTCCACTGGATTTCAAAGCAATAGGGTTTTAAACAATTTTTCCTGTTGCGAGGAGACAGTGCAAGGCCTGTTTTTTGCACCTGCTTTCTCTCCAAGCAACCAAATGATGAGAATGGGAAGAGGTTCAACTTAACTAATAGATTAAGCAATAAAGACTTTCCATCTAAATCTGATGGAAGAAATTACAGTAGCATGCATATTATTCGCTTTGTTGAGGAAGGAATTGCCATTGATTAGAAAGAACACAACTGCCTGGTTTAGTAAGGAGGTGGTACAATTATTTGAAGTAGGGAACGTTCTCCTTTCTGCTGACTTCAAAACTCAGTGCTGATCGTAGAATTCCTGCGATTCAAAAGCTTCCTGACAAAGGAGTACTGTCATTCTGCAATTGTAGCAGTCGGCTATTGCAAGAAGCAAAAAAAAAAAGGCACTCTTCCCATTCTTATTCTCTGACCTACTTGGTAATAAGCCATGTGAGCAGTTTAAAATTCAAATTTAGGAAAGGAACTGAATATTCAGATACATTTATGTCTTGCCTCTAACAATAGTACTCAATAAATCTTCAGTCGAGTGGCAGTTCTATTATCTGGATAGATTTGAAGTTCTCAATCCCCAGACAGTTACCTAAAGCCCCTGTCTCACTGCACCAACGGATGGAAAGGATGTAAAACGGAGAAAAACACTTGCCATCTGTTGGTTAACGCGATGCTTCCGTTCTGTACTCACAGTTTTGGCTTCCTCTATCCGTCCAGCATCCATCTATTGACATTTTATCCGCTCAGAAAGTTTTTGAGCTGCTCAAAACTTTTTGTGGCGGAAAATGTATCCAATGCGTCCGTTCTGCATCCGCTAGGCATCCGTTACGCATCCGTTACGCATCCGCTATATCTGCTAGGCAGTGCCGCTGCGCATCCGCGCAAACTCCATCGCTCCAGCGGTATAAACGGATGCAGGGAGGAAACGGAACGGATGCAGAACGGACGCGCAGCGTTAGTATCCGGGGGAGAAAGGATGATGAAAGCGGATGCAGCATGCAAAGAAAGCATTTAAAACGGAAAAAACGTTCACAGAGGGGACTATCAAGGATATTAAGGATGTCTAGAGGATGCCTAGAGGATGCAAAGGGACACATTGTGAAACCTATATTGCCTATAAAAAGGGGAGCAACTCACTTGGATCTCTTTCAGCCCAGCAGCCCAGCTGTGCAGACCTCTGCAGTCTTCATCTGACTCTTCCTCTCACAGCATCCAGTCATGTCCATCTTGGATCGTAACAAACTCCTTTTGGTAGCCCCATCCTTCTGCAACAGTGCGAAGCCATCTACAGGCTCTGTGAACTCTACTACGGGAAGAAAAAGAGGGCGGCCAAGAAGCGTGCTGGGTCCGAAGATGGATTGGGAGAAAGAGCAGAGTAAGGACTGTACAACAAGCTGATGGTGAGCGCTCAGAGGAACGGGAAGGGAAGAAGCAGCGGCAACCTCCTGAAACACTGGTGAACCCCCAGCTGGAGCAGTGGAAGTTGGCGAAGACAGGATGATAGATGCTTAATGGATGCTCCTTCAGCCTGTCTCATCACACGGATGAGATGGGCCATGTTATGTTGGTGGGCCTACAATGAACAGGGCATTTAATAAAGAGTTGTGTTTATGTTGACATGTGTGGATGATTGATTACATTATTATTGATAATAAAGGGCCAATAGGTGTGCGCCTGGGAGGGTGGACCATCCAGTCCACTCTGCTTGCACTGGAGGTTTATCTATCCCACAGCTATTACGCATCCAAGGTATCCCCCTGCCCATCCCACAGCTATCCTGTACGCATCCCAAAGGTATCCTGCCCATCCACTGCTATCTTAACCCATCCCACAAGCATGCCAAAGGCTTTAAACCATTTCTAGAAGTTTTCCACCAAGACTTTATTTAAAAAATAAATGAAGCAAGTGTGTGAAGCAAAGATAAACTTTATTTAATAACAAAGCTGTAAAACAAAAATGACCCAAGTCAAGTGTCCAAATAAAGTCTACAGGTAGCCACCAGTCTCTGCACTCTTATCGGTCACCTCGGAGGTGTGCCCAGTCTCAGGGTGAAGGGTCCAGGTTGCTGTGAGGTTGGTGCTGGGAGTGCTGGTCTGAGGCATCACTTGGGGTGCCTGGCCCGAGAGGACAACAGGTGACGGTGTGTTGAGGAAAGCTCTCAGACGGCTGGCTCAGCCCCGTGATGTTGAGAGCTCCTTCCTCCATGCCATGGGTGTCAGACCCAGTACCGAGGACAGATGACTGAGGCTGGGCTTGGCTGTGGGTGGAGGAAGGAGCAGTGTAGTGGGGCTGTCTGGTTTGCAGCTGGGTGAGGACTGGCGGTGGCATTGTTGGCATGGGTGGCATCATTGGCATAGGTGGCATCATGGTGTGGTGGCAAGTGGTGTGGGTGGCATTGTTGGTGTGGTGGCATGTTGGTGTGGGTGGCATCGTTGGTGTATGCGTGTGTGGGTGCATCGTTGGCGTCGGTGGAATCAGTGCGGGGTGGCATCGGTGGCATCAGTGGAACCGGTGGCAATTGTGTGTCCGATAACTGGACTGGAAGCGCTGCCTGTGCTGCGTGGACCTCCTGTAGCCTGTGGGAAAGCCTTGGAGATGGGAGGGACATCACCTGGGGGAGAGCAGACTGGACTGAGGTTGGAGGCAAGGTCACTGGATTCTTGGAGGGTTGTGTGAAGCAGACGTGATTCTGTCCTTCACCACCTGGTACTGGAGTTCGCCATGTCTGTGGAGGGTCTGTTTCACATAGGTGAGGAAGGGCTTCGGTTGGGATGATGAGTCGGAATGGACCAGCTGAGAGAGATCTATGCTGCTCCTGATAGTGTCTCTATCTCCAGCAGGACAGTGTAGCTCTTGCCCCTCCTGTCTGGCTCTCTGCCTTTCTGTGGGAGGTGGAGCTGGGGTGGATGCGGGTAGGGCTGTGGTGGACGTTGCCGCCTCCTTTCTCCCACTGCACTAAGGAGTCCTCCACGCACTCCACCATGGTTAAAAAGCTGTCCGCGGTTTTTCCGCTGTGGCACGCTCCACAGAAACCTGCCTGGAGACAGGAGCTTACTCTCTGCTGGAAGGGACTGGCTCTCAGCAGGCTGCGGAGAGAGAGGTAGTGGGACGGGCTGCTGGTGCTCCTCGGTGGTGGACCTCACCTCCAGGAAGCTGCACCTGCCATGACGTAAGGTCTCTCTGTCCGTCAGCTTAACCGTGGCCTGGCCAGACTTTGAGGAGCAGCTTCCCGCACCAGGTGTGCATGTGCTTCCACCCAGCCGAGACATCCTATTGTGTCCCAGACTCGCCTTCTCTCCAAGCAGCTGTCCTTTGGTGTCCGTAGAGCTGGTGTCCCTTCTGCCATAGATAGTCGTTCTCTCATGCACCCCACTGACTCATCCTCGTGTGCTCCTCAATTGGAGTATTGCCTCTTCTCCCGTCCCCGCGTCTGCCTCTTCCTCCCTTTGGCAAGACCAGAGTGGCCCTCATCAGAGGACTTCCAGGTTGTAGGGGCTGCTCCTCCACACCACCACCAGCAGCAGCACCAGCAGATCATCATCAGCAGCAGGATCATAATCATCATCATCAGCAGCAGCAGAAGCAGCACCAGCAGGATCATCATCATCATCATCAGCAGCGCGCAGCAGCAGCAGCAGCAGGACCAGGATCAGCAGCAGCAGAGTAAGCACCAGCAGCGCCAAGCAGCACCAGGAGCACGAGCAAGACCAGGAGCACAAGCAGGACCAGCAGGGACAGCCAGACCAGGAGCACGAGCAGGACCAGCAGGACCACAAGTCCAGTGAGGACGAGCAAGGACCAGTCAGGACGAGGAGCAGCTTCAGCAGAAGTAAGCACGAGCAAAGCACCACCACCAGAAGCAGCATCATCAGCTCCTCCAGAAAGCAGAAGCAGCAGAAGCCCCCAGCAGAAGCAGAAGTGAGGGTTCAGGGGGCGGGAGGGTGGCCCTGTCCCTCTTGCCAGGAATGGCAGAAGATGGCTGAGGCTTTTCTTTCTTCCCCATTGGTTGTGGGATTGCTGGCTGTGCAGGGAGGCTGGCAGGAAGGCTGGTAGGCAGGCAGGCCGGAAGGCTGGCAGGCAAAGGAGGCCAGAGGCTGGCAGCAGGCAGGCAGGCACCAAGGCTGGCAGGCAGGCAGGCCGGAAGGCAGCACCAAGGCTGGCAGAGGCTGGCAGGGAGGCTGCCAGGGAGGCTGCCAGGCAGGCACCAAGTCTGGCAAGGAGGCTGGCACGCAGGCAGGCAGGCTGGCAGGGAAGGCTGGCAGGCAGGCATGTAGGCAGGGCAGGCTGCAGGCACTCGATGTGTCCGGAAGGCATGTCTTTCCTCAGAATGGTGACCTGCTTGGGAGCTGCTTCCCTTTATATCCGCGGGGCTTATTTGCAATACATCCCCCCCCGCATGCGCAGTGACGTAGCACATCCATATTTTGCATCTCGACTAGGCATCCGCTAGGCTTTCCCGGCTCTGCATCCGCCTCATGCACTGTGCATCGCTGTGCATCCGCCTGTGCATCCGCTCATCGCGTTCGGCATCCGCTTCTGCAATGCCGGCTGTATCCGGTTCCACGTCCGGCTTTGCTTGATGGTCCCCGGTCCGGCATCCGCTTCCATCCGCTGGGCTTCGCCCCCCCCCCCTCCGTTCCGCATGCACTTTCCTCCCAGCTCTGCAATTCGCCTCCCGTCCGTCCGTTCGCTTTCCAGTGTTATCCGCTGTTTATGCCAAATTTTTTGCCCTTTTGAGAGGGATAACAACGGATGGAACATTTCTTCGCCGCTGTGTCCTTTTACAACGTGCATCGTTGGGCAGTTGTGACAGGGCGCTTTATTATTTCTCTCCCTTAATTAATTTTCTAAATGTTCCATTTAATAATGTTTATCTTGATTCCCCTGCACTCACTACTTGGATATAGTGAATCAAGTTTGCTTCGAGAGTCAGTGCCCCTTAAAGTCCTCAGGTTTCATGACAAAGTCCTTGGCCTGGTGATTTGTTGTTTTGCTGTCTCAACTTTATGCTTCTTTTGGTTATCTATTTCACGTGTCGTTAGTCCTTGTCCTCGCTAGTAGAATGCATATCTGCCCAATTTTGATGTCTCCTCTCGGCTCTGAAATAACTGGCCTTCTATATAGACTCTGTGCCTTTATTTGTTTTTCTTCCACAAATACAACAACAGTATATGGTATTCAATCCAACTTTTCTCTCACAAAAAACATTTATCATAATTTGGAGCTTTATTCCTGTAATTAAATACTGGGCTTAATAAATTTTAAGCAGTCATGCTTTCTCAGCCAATTCCGCTTACAGGGATGTTGTGTGGTACAACATTCCTGAGAACGACTGGTGGCACTCCCCGCAGCTGAGAGTGGAGTGGCAAGACAGTGGAATAGGATATTAATGGGATGCTTCTTCAGCCTGTCTCATCAACAACGGAATTGAGATTGGGGCATGCGTAAATGTTGGGTGGACTACAATGACAGGGGCATTTAATAAGAGTTGTGGTTTGTGTTGACATGTTGGGATGATGATTAGCATTATTATGATAATGAAAGGGCCATAGGTGGTGGGCACCTGGGAGGTGGACCAATGCCGTCCTCACTACTCTTGCACTGGAGGTTTATCTATCCCACAGCTATTACGCCATAACCAAAGGTAATCCTGCCCATCCACAGGCTTTATCATCCCTCAGGTATCCCTGCCCAATCCACTTGCATTGCTCAACCCATCCACAAGCATGGCCAAAGCTTAAACCCATTTCTAAAGTATTTCCAACCAAGACCTTTATTAAAAAGAAAGAAATGAAGCCAAGTGTCAGGTAACAAAAATAGACTTTATTAACAACAAGCTATAAAACAAAAGATGAGTCTCTGGCACTCTCTTGGTCCGGCTTCTAGTCTCAGGGGGTGAGGGTCGCAGGTGGCTGTTGGAGGTGGCTGGTTGCTTGGAGTGATTGTCTGATCCCCCGCATCATCAGCTGCTCCAGAAGCAGAAGCGCAGAAGCCCAGCAAGCTCCAAGCAGCAGAAGAGCCCGTGCTGCAGAAGCCCAGCAGAACCAGAGTGAGGAGGCTCAGGGGGCCAGTGAATGGCTAGCCCTGTCCTCTTGCCGGACTGGCAAGCAAGATGGCTGAGGCTTTCTGTTCTTCCCTGGTTGTGGGGTTGCTGGGCTGGCATGGGAGGCTGGGCATGGAAACCAGGCTGGGCAGGAAGCTGGCAGGGAGCAGCAACCAAGGCGCGGCAGAAGGATGGCAGGAAGGCGGCATGGGAAGGTTGGCAGGCAAGGCATGCCAAGGCTGGCAGGAAGGCTGGCAAAGCTAGGCAGGCTACCACAGGGCTTCAGGGCAAGGCCAGAAACCAAGCTTTGAAGGAAGGCAGGCCTAGCCAAGGTGGCAAGGAGCTGGCATGGCAGGCAAGGCTTGCCAGGCAGGCAGACATGTCCCAAGGCTGCAAGGAGGTGGCAGGGAGGCGGCAGACAGCAGACAGCAGGGCTGGCGGAGGCTAGGCAGCATAGGCTTGCAGGCAGCATTTGCAGGCAGGGACAGGCAGGCTGTCAATTCCGTCCGGCGCAGGTCTTTCCTCGTGAATGTGACTGCTTCCCGAGTGCTTCCCTTATATCCGCGGCGGGCTTAACGCAATTGCATCCTCAGCCCGCATGCAGGCAATTAACGCTAGATCCGTTAGCTTCCGCTGTGGCATCCACTTAGGCTTCCCTCTGCATGCCGCTTCATCGCTGTATCCGTTCGCATCTGCTTTTGCTGAGGTCGCCCTGGAAGCCTTGCAGCATGTGCCATCTGCTCTCAATCCGCTATTGCCATCTGCTGGCTCCATTCGCGCAATCCGCTTCCATCCCGCCCTGTGTCCTCCCCGTCGTCCGTTCCTTTCCATGTTATCCGCTCCGAGTTATGCAACATTTTTGCCCCTTCTTGAGCAGCGGGATAACAATGGATGGAACATTTTTCTCGTCCGTTGTGTCCTTTTTACTAACGTTTTGCATCCATTGGGCAGTGTGACAGGGCCTTTAGGTCTGTTCTCTGCGAATGCACCGAAAGCCTGAAGCAATGAAGTAGGCAAAGAAAGCATGACAGAGGAGATCTTCTCAAGATGAGTTACCACAGATGAGATCCCTGTGGCTTGGGGGTGGGGATAGGTAGGGTGAATGTTATAGACCCTTTGCAGGCATTCATAAGAACAAACTGCCATGGTTCTGCAATATTCATAATTTCGGGACTTGTTCATAAATGCTAGGGGGTGCTTATCATGTAACTTCAAACATTCACTAAGGGAACACTCGTAACCTGGGGACTACCTGTTAGGAATATAAGTCACCTATTTGGGTTGGAAAATATATCAACCAGGACAGACATTTTAATTCTGCCTCTTTAAGGGAATGCTAAAAGTGTAATTGGGTGTGGTTTCTCAAATGGTCATAAGATATAGCCAGAAACCTGGGTTGTTTAGGCTTAGTCTCAGAAGAGAGCGTGTCTCACACTCTTAGTGAGTCTCTGTTTCCTTCTGCTGGAGAGTTTTGCCGTTCCTTCTAATTGACTGTTATTCATGGATTTGATGTAAGCCTGTTACTGAACTGTTTATGATACTGGACTTTGTTATTGGATTATCCCTAGACTGAAAACTGATTGATTTTACCTGTGAATGACTTTGGACTGCTTGTCTTGAACTTTGCTTAAATGTTTCTGGAAGTAAAAACCTCCATTTACTGTACAGTGTATCTGTGTGCTGTGTGTGTATTATTCAAATACTACTCTCAAATACATCTCCCTGTATGCGCTTATTCTCCTAACGGGGAATTACCTCAACATTACTTGTAATTATTTTCATGCCTTGGTCCTAGATATTCATTAATTTCAAAAAGTAAAGGAGATATTTGACCAAAAAGTGGCAGTAACAAACTTTTTGTACTTTTGCCAAGCCAACTGTGTGGATGTGCTAGAGAAATTGAAAAAAGTTGAGTCATTTTCAATGGGTGTGTGTTGGATGAAGTATAAGAATAACTTCTGGGACTCCTTTTCCCAAACTGATTGTGTATGTGTTTTTGCCTTGTGCCAAGAGATTTGACAGGCAGTTGTCAACTGATATGTAAAGCATTCTAATAAGCAATATGCACATCTGTCAGAGAAACTCTGAGTCTAAGATTACAAGCTCTTAATATGTAGGCTTTGGGGGAAATCTTGAATCACTGAGTCCTGGACTCCACTGTTACACGACTTTCCTGAATCCTAAATATAAAACATGAATTCTACGGGACCAGGTTTCTTTTAGGAAAGTTGTTTGCTCTTAGTGTTGGAGAAGGCCACATCTTGGCCAAATCACTGTGCACTCTGCCACCCTTCTTGTGTAACGTCAGCGAGAGTTTTTTCAAACATCTTTGAGAACATATTTGTTTTGCTGTAGGGTATTTGACAAGTGATGAGGGGAGCATTGGCTCTGCCATGGATCTGACAGAAACAAGCTCTATTGTGGATGGAGACTGGACTATGATAGATGAAAGTTATTTCACCTTGAGTCTGACAGCCTGAATTGGAAAATGTCTCTTTGGAGCTAGTCAACAAATGGTCGCTCAAATCACAAGTTCAGCTGTGGTAAATGAGATGTGTGTTTGGGATTCCTTTGAGTTGTTCTTAGATGAAGGAGACAAAGGATAATATCCTGTGTTTTTGTGCCTTAGAAAGTGCCTTTGGGTCTTTTTGTAGTTACCATATTTGCTTCATATTTTCATGGAAGCAGGATGCCTGGACTGATGCATGGTCATAGGCCAAATCCTTCGAGAATCTTCAGTCATCAATCAAGGGTTTAGTCTGGTGCAATCTTCAGAGGTTGATGGGGAGATGTTGCAGAACATTAAGACAGGACTGCAGGCAGTAGAAATATGGGCTTCTACAGACTGGTGAGTTGCATGAACTTCATATTGGTTATCTGCAAATGAAACCGAGCCCCTTTTCTAGGAAGAGTAGTGTTTTAAATAGAAGACAGAGCAAAAATTAATCCTTAAGACCCGGTCCCACTGCACTTATGGATGCAAAGAGGATGTAAAACATTAAAAAAAGCTTGCCATCCATTGAATGTTATGCATCCGTGTGTTACTCACTTGCATACGTGGTTATACGCTCTAATCCTCGAGTATCTGTCACTGCGATTTCATCCGCGCAAAAGAAAATTTGAGCTGCACGAAAACTTTGTTTGAACAGATGAACTTTCCGCCGCATATGATGTATCCGCAACATATACGGGCAAACAAACGTTCTATGTCCGTTATCATCCATTAAACATCCGCTGTATTCTCTCTGCATCCTCTGGCCATCCCCTCAACTCACATCCGCTGCAGCTGGAAAACGGAAAGAGGAGGAAACAAAAGGTACACAGCAGCATCTACACAGCGTAGTAGCACGGAAATAGAAAGGATGTAAGTGTTATGCATCTCTTATATAAAGTATTTAAAAACGGACAAAACGTTGTTATCTGGGATGTATCTCTGTATATATTGGATGTCTGGAGTATGTCTAGAGTATGTTAGATAAGGACACCTAGCGGACAACCAATATTTTCTATAAAAAAGGGGGAGAAAGATCTTCTGGATCTCAGTATGAGTTTCAGGAAGCCATGTGTGTACAGACCTCATCACCCTTGGTCTTGGTCTTCAAACATCATCAATTGTTCTCCCACCATGGCATGATGAAACAGTCCGTATGATAGCTGCGCCTCATTCATCACCAGAACCAAAAACCTGTCAGGACTGTATCAAGTTTATACAACAGAAGAAGAGGAAGGAGACGTCCAAGAGCTGTGTGGGTCCCGAGATGGATCATTGAGAAAGAATGGAGTTTGGACTGTATGAACAGTTGATGGTGGAGCTGAGGAAGAAGAAGACCCTCATTGCATTCCATGCTTCATGAGGATGCCACCAGCCATGTTTGACAAACTTGTACAGACCCAGGTTAGACCAAGCCTAGCACCAACTTCCGCCCCAACCTGGGACCTGGACTGAAGGTGGCACTGACTCTTGCGGCAACCTGGCCTCGGAACCACATACAGAAACATGCATTATTGCATTGGAGGGTGCCAAAACAACACATCAGCAAAGTGGTCAGAGAAGTGGTTACAGGGCCATCATTGAAGAATACGTGGAGGCGAGCTCAAGTGCCCCACCACTAAACAAGGCTGGAGAAAACTTGCAGAAGAGTGTCATAAGAGGTGGAACTTTCCCCACACCGTTTGGAGCCATAGATGGAAGCACGTGGCCTGCAAAGCTCCAGCCAACTCAGGGCTCCACTTATTACAACTACAATGGGCTTCTCAGTTATCATCCTCTTTGCCATCGACTGCGTTGCGTGCTGCATCCTTTTATATCTGCGGAGCGGATGCAATTCATACCCCCCGCATGCGCACGTGAACAACTTTGCATCCGATAATACATCAGCGCGGCATCCCTTTGTTTCCTATAGGCATACGTGATGCATCCGGCTTCACCTGCTATTGCATCCGCCCCTTTCCGCTATATGCGTCTGCTTTCGAAATTCTCCTCCGGAAACCCCTTCGGAGGTGTCATCCGCTTCATCCGCTTTGGCTTCGATGAACATCCGTGTTAACATCCCCGCTACATACTACCCACGTTCCGTTCCTTTTCTGTTTCTGTTTATGCAAATTTCTGCCAATTTTTGGAGCGGATGAAAACGGATGGAGCCACCCCTGAAATTTTGCTTGTCCGCTGTGTCCTTTATGCATACATTTTGTGTCCATCAGCCAGTGGGACCAGGCCTTTAATGTTTAATCTCTGGAAAGAAGTAATGACTGGATTAATAGGTCTTAATATTTTGTGGAATCCTATCATAACTGACTTCCTATTTAAATTGTTGACATTTCATTGACCCCAATAAAGGATATATCCTGAGTTAGTCAATGTTGTTTTTCTTCCAAACACATTTTTTTTAAAAGAAAATTATTTTCTTGATGTTTCTAATGTCCCCCAAACTGGGCCCTTGCTTGATGTCAAAGCTGGTAAGTCACAAGTTGTGATACAAAATTATAGTTTTATTTTGGTACCAAGATATGACCCTGGCTCAAAAGCTAACCAAGGGCCTCGATGAGAATCTTACAGCAATTTTTATAGTCAAAGGGTGATCGCATTCAGCCCTTTGCCCTTCCCCTCATAATGCATGCATAATAGATAATATTATTTTGGATCTCAGCCCCCTACATAGCTAAATGTTGCATCACCTGTGTTTTACCCCAAGTCACGGGTATCATGCAAAGTGTCCTAGTTTCATGTGCCAGCTATGTGGGTTTGGGGGGTTTTCATTTCAGCTATTCTAGTCCCTAATATCCTGGCTAGTGGTTTGAGGTGCTAACTTCCGCCTCGCTAAGTAGCTCCCCCCCAACCCCTTTCCACAGAGAAAAGTAAAAGCAGTTTTAAATCTTTGTCTGAGACAGCATCCCCATTCCCCCATGACCCCCCCTCCTCCTGTAGAGAGGGACAGGAAGGCTGCCTAAGGCACAGAAATGAAGACAAAATGGTTTATCAGAATTCATATTCCTCACTCTCATGTTCACTCCCTCCATACCTGGGTCCTATCTCCACATATGACCCTTCCTCTGATCCCCAGGGCCTCCTCTGTCCATACATGCCATCATCTGATCCTTCATTAATATATTATTGGACATTTGGTATACAGTTTGTAGACATAAAATAATGTAGTTTGATAAGTGCCTACTGATACTTATTTTACAACATTCTCCTGTTATGTTTCGACCACAACACCGGGACATCTCAGTATCCCACACAATTTATTGAGCTTTTTAAAGATGATAATCTAAATTTCCATCCCACTGACAACTATGAGACAAAGGCACTTTTTCATCATATAAATTCTACCACACATTATGGAGTGAAACATTCTAACATATAAGTTTTCGTAATTAGCTTCTTATAATTATCCAGTATATTCTAAAAACTGAATCAGTACGTCACAGCTTATCTGATTTACAATAACAAATAATTTTTAGACTGGCATACCAAATGTTAAAGCTTGAAAAATTTCCAAATCAATGAATACGTTGATTTATCACATTTATTTGGAGTGATTATAAAATAGGGATCTGAATTGCCTTCAGAAGCCAAGTGGCAGCCATTGCAGTTCCCAAATGGTGATTACATTGCATCCATAACTACTTTATTCAACTGTTGCTTTACCACGCCTAACTCATTTAAGGTTTTTTTTGTTATTTTTTGGGGCTTGTTTTCAAGTCCCTGAGGTTTTCTTGGCAAGATTTCAGAAGTAGTTTCCAATATCTAGGGCTTGGGGAAGACTGGCCCAAGGTCCCCCAGCTGGCTTTGTGCATAAGGTGTCTTTCAAGTTACCATACAATAAAATTATGTATTTTGAAAAAGGTTTTTCTAAAAGAGATGCACAGAAAATACAATGAATTAAATAGCTTGGGTAGCTTCCATTTGATACTTTTTAATAAAGATTTAAATGGTATCTCTCCAAAATTCAAGAAACCCCTAATTGATAAGTTCAGATCCCAATTTCTATCCTTTTCTCTTACCAAAATGGTTTACTTTAAAACTTATTTTCCATCTGAGCTGAGGTTTCTAATCTTTGAACACTGTTCAGTTTTCTTGATACAAGATACTATAAAGAGCAATTATATAGTAGACGGAAGAACCAGATCCCGTCTCATCCAATCCCTACTCTATTGAACATTCTATGGATGGAACAGCAATGACCAATTATTTTTTTACTTTGAATTTCTCATAACAGCATTATTTTCTCAAATTATTTGTAAAATAGGGGATCGCTGATTATCCTTGCTTAACCATCATTCATTTAGCGACCATTGGACATTACAGTGAAGCTAAACAAATAGTATATTATGACCAGTTGGTGAAGTTACTGTCGTTGCAGTATCAAAATTTGGGTGATTGGCAGTTGAACTGCATTTACAGTAAGAGGGGACTTCAATTCCCTCATACATCTTTCTCCATTTGGTCTTCAGGTTGGGAGCAGCAAAGATTACAATGATAATATTTGGGAGGTTGGAGGTCCTTCTCTCAAGGTTTGGCCACAGAGAAAGAGTTGTCAGGCTGCTCTGTAGCTCCTGGAGCAGAGCTATCAAAATCCCGGCCCATGGGCCAGATGCGTCACGTGCTGGCCATGCCCATGCCTAGCTTACCGAAGAGAGGGGAGAAAGTCCCAATATGTCACGTGATGATGTGAGTTTGACACCCCTGTCCTGGAGTATTCCCTCAAGGACTCCAGGGTAACTGCCTTAGAAAAGTCCATGAAAAAAGACAAAAAACTTTAGTGCTATTCTGCAGAGAGACACATATCAAGTTTACAGTTCCTTCAACTTAGGAATTGTTTATTCCTATTTCTTTGGTAAAAGAGTTTACATTTTTTTTACACATAGACAAGGAATCAATAATACAACTTGATTTTCCCGTAAGTTTTCCTAATTTTGTAGAAACTTGCAGCTTCCAATGTAGTGTGTTACACTCTTCTGAAAAATCAGGTAAATAATAACAATATTTGTAACAGTTCAGTAATTAACTAATGGGTATATTGTCACCAAAAAACAAAGTGTATATGTGTATGTGTGTGTTTTGTGTGTGTGACCAGAATGGTGACTCGGTGCTTAGAAGTCTAGTGTTAGATGTTTACACTGGATAAACAAACAACTGTTTTGCTCATATACTGCTTGATTGCCCTAGGGAAGTCAGGTAAATATGGATTTTGCTAGAGTAAAAGAATCCAGGAAAAAGAAGGAAAAACAGTAAAAGCAGAAGAAAGAATTCACTGAAATTGACCATCAAGTTTGTTGGCATTATAATTAAGAGAGGTTTACTTACATAGTGCATTCAAAATGAGTATCATTATTGCAGCAATTACCATTAACAGTTCCATATTCTTCCTGATAGCCTAAATGGTGCTTTATTAAAACAATTCCTTTGTCAATGAGAACACATCAAAATAGTAAGCACAAGGCAGCACTTGTGTTATTTAAAGGCAGTAAAGTATGTATGTCACTTTGTGCTTGTAGCTCCAGTTCAGAAGCTCCTTTAATTGCAAAAACCCAAGAACAGCTGTTCTAAAGCTACTTTCCAAAAGGCATGTTATAATGTCAGCAGGTGCAGGGACTATTCACGTGGCAGAAACTGGTGGCTTTTATTTTTATTTTTTGCATTAAAGAAACACAAGTCCTCCTTTCCCAAAGAAGTCTTATCAATACTGCCATTAAAATATACTTGTGGCTAAATTATTCCTTAGTTTTTCTTTCTTTAGTAATGCCATCTTTCCCAACCTACCCAAGCTCCCTATGAACAAAAGTGGCATCCAACAATTGAGAGACAATGGACTTTTCTGTAATTTCTAGATTAAAAGATAAATTGGTCATAGGTAGAAGTCCAGCTTAAGGGATAAATCCAGTTGGGAAATCTTTCTAGTAAAGCATGTAACTGAGATGACATTTGATCTTCTCCAAAAAAATAATGGTTAACTATAGCAAGGGTGACCATTCCCTTCGTGGATTTGTCCGAACCCTAAAAAGAGAAAAAAGTAAATAAGCTCATGTCTGATTATTTTAATCCTATTCTTATTCAGTACTGTGTAATGGTAGAATTCAAAGCTTGCAAAGAATGAACCAAAGAGTATGATCAGCTGAAGAAACCATCTAAGATGCTCACTGAAACAGTGTTAAAGTGGCTATTTCTAAAATGAAATTTTATTTAAGCCTGTAGCAGGATGCATATACCTAGCAAATAAAATGGAAGAAACAGATTAAATTCCTGAGGCTATGCTAAATTAAATTTTCTGGGGTTAGGGTTAGGGTTATATGGGTCAGGAGGATGTAGAATAGGTTTAGTCCCTGTCCAAAAAATTGAGGAAGGTAAACTTTAATTCAAACATATAGAGCAGAACATCAACATATTCTGTTGCTTTTCTTTTGCCAATACCATTCTACTTAAAAATATAATTCAGATTTTATATATCTAGACAGAAAAATTGCTCATATTTTATAGACATAATTTGAGATTTTGCTGTAGATAAAGGACACCTTTCAAGAACTTCTCTCCACTACTAGACAAATTCTAATTTGCTTCTCTGGTTTACTGTAACTGATGGTAATATATTAATAGTGCATGCTACCCTGTTTGCATCTACTAATATAACCATGTCAGTAAGTCAATGATAGACAATTTTTGCAATCTTGAGTATCTGGAAACACCACACACGTTCAACGAGTTTCAAATAAGCAAATACAGGAGTGCAGGATTAATTTCTATCTGCTGGGGGTATAATTGCAGGAATCTAATATTCAAGGGCATATTTGATTTAATGTATTCCTGAAATGAAATATAAGAGCTTGTCATGTCAAGGACACCTAAAGAGAAGAAAATGCATATCAAAAAGCGAGAGTCCTTACACCACTTCTGACAAATGGCAGTCCAATCTCTTCTTGAAAGTCTCAACTGATGGCGCTCCCACAACTTCCAACAGCAAGCTGTTCCATTGGTTGATTGTTCTGACTGTCAGAAAGTTTCTCCTTATTTCCAGGTTAAATCTCTCCTTGTTCAGTTTCCATCCATTATTCCTTGTCTGGCCTACAGGAGCTTTAGAAAATAGCTTGACCCCTTCCTCTCTGTGGCAGCTCCTCAAATATTGGAAGACTGCTTTCATGTCTCCCTCTTTAAAGTTCTAAGAGGGAGGAGAGTTCTAAGACATGAATGTGATGCTTAAAGAACAAACTCACCTTCAGCTCGATCCAAAAGTGCCAGGGCCTGGCATGGAGCCCATGTGCATAATACACAAAGTAGTCTCCATTCAAGCTATTAACAATAGGCGTTCCATTTCCAAGAGACCAAGTGGACAGTGTTGAGCCTTGATGTAGTCGAAGATACAATGCCATGTGGCTTGAACCTGAAGCAGGTGATGACAAACAAAAATTTCTACATGAATTCAGAAGAAAGAATAGTGGAGCTGCCACATTTTTTTCAATCTAAACAAATTATATACCAATTGTTTATTTAGGTTTTCCTAATACCCTGGGAAGGATATTTTTCAAATCTAAAAACATCTAGATTTTTTTAATGTATCTTAAGAAAATAGACTGGCACATTTCTTATGGGTATTTTACAGAATACAGAATAACAGAGCTTGAAGGGACCTTCAAGCTCTTCCAGCAGAACCCCCTATTCGAGCAGGAAACCTTATACCATTCTGGATAAATGACTGTCCAATCTTAAAAACCTCCAGTGATGGAGCAGTACCCATAACTTCCAGAGGCAAACTGTTCCAATGGCTAATTGTTTTCACTGTCAGGAAATTTCTCCTTAATTCTAGGACTCTCTTTGATACGGTTCAACCTGTTATTTCGTGTCCTGTCCTTAGATGCTTTGTTTCGTGTTGAGGTAATTCTCCATAAGGAGAATGAGCGCATACAGGGAGATGTATTGAGAGTAGTGTTTGAATAATACACACACAGCAAACAGATAAACTGTACATTAAATGTAGGTTTTTACTTCCAGAAAGGTTTAAAGCAAAGTTCAAAACAAGCAGTCCAAAGTCATTCACAGGTTAAATCAGTCAGTTTTTAGTCCAGAAATAATCCAATAACAAAGTCCAGTGTTAAAAACAGTTCAGTATCAGACTTACATCAAATCCAGGAATTAGGATTAATTAGGAAAAATGGCAATACTCTCCAGCAGAAGGAAACAGAGACTCACTGAGACACACTCTCTTCTGAGACTAAGACTAACCCTAAACACCCCAGGTTTCTGGCTCCATCTTATGGCCGTTTGAGAAACCACACCCAATTACAGTTTTGCATTTTCTTAAAGATACAGTATTCAAATGTCTATCCTGGTTTATATATTTCCATCCCAAATAGCTGTTAGGTGACTCACATTCCTAACACTTATCATAGTCAAAAATATGTTCAGGTACAGCCTGTAAAATACATGCTGTATCTGGGATATGCTGTATTCACACTGATTGGCAATCTCTGACAACTTTGACTGAAGGTGCCTTATTTAATATACTGTATTTGGATAAGTATCGTATTTTCCATAGTATAAGATGCACATTTTCTACCCTCAAAACTGGGTAGAAATGTCTGTGCGTCTTATACACTGAATGTTGCTGAAGCCCGCCCACCCGCCAGCCCCCACTCTTCAGTCCCTGCCTCCTAGCAATTTGCCTTGCAGCAAACAGCAAACAGCTTGTTTCAGCTTCAGCACAGCCTCATTAGCACAAGCAGCTGATTGTCAGTTGGATCGGGCTCCCGATCATCAGCTGTTTCAGACTGCAGGGATTGCCATTGTATATTGCTGCCTCCGCGTGCCCCATTTTCAGCCTCCTCATTCCATTTTTGCCCTCCATGCACCCTGTTTTCGGCCTCCACATGCCCCATTTTCTGCCCATTCCGATCCCCGCTGCCCAGAACAGGCCAAAAATGGAGCATGCGCAGGCTGAATATGGGGCATGCAGAAGCTGAAATCAGGATGCGGAGGCTGAAAATGGAGCACACAGATGTGGCAATAGGCAATAGCAATCCCTGCAGCCTGAAACAGCTGATCGTTGTGGTAGGTGTCAATTGACTGACAATCAGCTGCTTGTGTTAATTAGGCTATGTTGAAGCTGACCAGGTTGTTTGCTGTTTGCTGCAAGGAGGCAAATTGCTGGAAAGCAGAGGCAGATTTTTTTTCTTTCTTTTCTCCCCAAAAGCTAGGTGCATCTTATACTTCAGAGTGTCTTATACTCCAAAAAATATGGTAATTAGATGAATTAAATAATTTGCCATAGCTAACCAGTTGTTATGATCAAGTAATTCCCTACTAAGAATCCACTGAAAGCAAGAAAGCACAAGATGTTCACCCACCTATTACTTCAAAGGTTAGTTTTGTAGAATCCCATTGTGTTTGCTCTTTGGAAAGAAGCTGAAAGTGAATAGGATTTTGGGGAGTAATTGCTGGTGCAGGAAGGTACCATGTTTTCCTATTAAAAAACGGATTTTAATAAAAGTTATCAATGTAATTAATTGTAAGGGTCCTTTAAATTTTTCCAAATTACTATTTCAGGTTCATTCTGTTCAACAAAGTATAATGTGGCTGAGTATATTAAAACCTAAAAGGCTACTGAATATGCAAAACGTTACAGCCTTACATGCAAGGGAAATCAAACGGTTTAGCTTTTTCATCTTAATATAAAATAAAAGGATAAATTTGTTAAAAGAGTGTTTGTCTGAATGATTAAAAAAAACAACCCACCCTTGTTTATCAGACAAAAGGGTCAAAGTTTTGCTCAAAGCTGAAAACTTTCTCAAAGCAGAATGATAAAAGGCCCTATTACACAGAGACAGGAATAACTCTGATGGTATTGACAGACGAGGCCAAGCCCATTCAGAAAATATTAGGATTCATGAACACTCTTTAAACATAAGTAGAAAAGGATACAAAAGCACAAAACACAGCCTCCCAATAGCCGGAGTTCTACTGCATGGCACCCAGAACATTCTTTTCTTTTGTGCTTCCATGTCAATGTTGACCCCTGTGACTGCTTTGTTTCTTGGCATAATTTCAGAACTGGTTGCCATTGCCATCGCCTTCTTCTAGGATTGAGACCAGCACTGGCCCCAGTTCAGCCAGCTGGCTTTGTGCCTAAAAGAGGACTAGAACCCATACTCTCCTGCTTCTATCCTTCTGCCTTCATGCTGAAGATCTGTTTTGCCTTTCAAGATTAAAGGAATTAAAACAAAAAAAAACCCTTCCTGTCCTGTACAGGAAGTTTTAGGAAGCCCCATCAGTCCAGCAAAAGATACAAGAAGAAAAAACAATGTCACTTCTTCTCCCATTTTTCAAAGCAAATCCTAAATTGCATTTTCAGACTCTTTCCAATCTGACTGAAGTTTTGTTATGGGCATTATCCAATTTTGCAATTGGTTTCCTTCTGGTAAGGTAAAGGTAAAGGTTCCCCTTCCATATATGTGCTACTCGTTTCCAGCTCTAGGGGGCGATGCTCATCTCTGTTACAAAGCCGAAGAGGCGGTGCTGTCCGAAGACATCTCTGTGGTCATGTGAACGGCATGACTAAACGCCGAAGGCGCACAAAATGCTGTTACCTTCCCCCAAAAAAGATCCCTGTTTTTCTACTCGCATTTTTTCATGCTTTCGAACTGGTAGTATTGGCTTAAAATGCAACAGGTTTACTGATTCATTTGAAGATACTCATTTTTCAAAAATATTGCATCAATGGATACTTCCGTTAAAATTAAGTGGTTCATTAGGTGAGATCACAACCAACCGATAAAAGTAGTTCACAGGTAGAATCCAAGGAAACCCACAGAGGGGGGATCCTTCCTCACATGTGGCGGCAATAGAGTCATTGAGCTCAGGCAGGTGGGGTGTAATGAGTGATATTCCACTGTAGTCCATCCCATTCATCCATATTCCCGAATCACTTTTTTCCAAGTGACCATCCAGGCTATGAAATCTTCTGTTTAAATGCTGGAAAAATGACAAGACAAGAAGCTGCTAAGACTTTGCCAACTGTCCATGAGGCAGATACTAAAATAGCTCACTGGGGCAAAGGGTGTCTCCTTTCTTTAGGAACATCTGGGTGACTTCTCAAATACGCAATATGAGTGTTAAATCTAACTGTGCCTGTTGCACTAGACATTGTTCTTTCTATACTTCTGGAAACCCACAAAGTTGATTGCATGATAGTCAACATGACTCGCAATATAATCAGATGTTGCGAGTCATGAAAAAATAGTTATGATCACAACTTGGACTTCAGAAGCTGATCCCATTAAGAAAGCAAGGAAAGATCGGAGAGGAAGTTATTGAGTGAGCAAGTAGGGTGATTATCCAATTTATAAGCAATAATAGCACATTCTGGACACCAGCATGCCCACTCAAGGTTCAAATGTAATTTTGCAGAAATGTCTGCTGATGTAATCTGCTCAGAGTTGCCTTAAACCACGAGATGGTCAGCAAATAAATATGATAATCTGCCTATATGACAAACCACAATAATCAAAATTATCTGCTGTGATTGACCTGCCCCAATGAAGCCAGCTGACATGGCAAATCAAGCAAGTGATACAAATCATTAACAAAAATTTGATCCCTTTTCACAATAATAACAATTTTCACAGAATAATATATTTGTTAATCTTCTATCCTCAGTTCCTAAAATAGTGTTTAACATATTTTATATTACATTCTGCAATATATATATAGAATGTACAGAATGGTGAAATGTTCATTTATCAAATCGTTAGGAATATGCCTTTTCAATCCAAAAAGTTGCTACTGAAACTAGTTTGTAAATTTAAATTACTTTAAATTCAACAAAGAACTAATTCAAATGTACAAAAGATTTAAAGGCTATATTAGAAAGTGAATAACTTGAACTACATGATTGACATTACCAAATTAAATTCTTTGTTTTAAATGTCTACGTACATAGGGTTGTAGTTTTATGTGTTTTGTATGTGAATCACTTTACAAGGCTTTGCTTTAAAGGGAATTAACAGGCAGTAGGTATTCAACCTGTGCTAAAACGTATACTATTAGGAAACCACACTTTTATTTATTTAACAGATGAGTTGACAAGCTCTTTTATGCCACCCATTTGAACCCATTTTACCTTGCATGTACTGAACATCTAACCAGCCAGCAGATGTGGGAAAATGCCTAATATTTCTGTAGGTTGATTGAAGTATTTGTTCTGATCTGCAGGATGCCTCCATTTCCATTTGTACTGAAGCAAATCAAATCATTTACAGGTTCTCCTCAACTTACACCCATTTGCTTAACAATAGCTTGAATTCATGTTGGCTTCCAAAAAAGTAACAATATAAATTTGAATTTACAATATAAATTCACCAATCCGATGGTCACATGGTCATAATTTGGGCATTTGGCAATTAGGTTGCATTTACAATTGGTTACAATGTTCTGAGGTCACATTCACATGATCACAATTTGTGACCTCTTTTTTTTGCTAGTTTTCGGCAAAAACTGATATTGGTTAAGCTGTATTTGCATTTATAATCATGTGATTTAAATAAAAATTCCAATCCCAATAGTGGTTGTAATTTCAGGAGTAGCTGTAGTTTGCTATCTACCATGTGCAAGTTTAATATGTTCTAAAAACCAATGTTGCTACAGAATTACCTTGAGATCTTATCTTGCCAAAAGGATGTTAGTAAATGTTTATGATAAATATACAAGTGACAACAAAACAGAATATAAGTTTGTGTATCAATGTTACCATCTTTATAAGGAGGGAGTTTTTCTGCATATGAAATGAAATCTTCTATCCAGGTGATAGTATAATATTAAGCCATAATACCGTAACATAATTGCTGGATGAAATGTATTATTTTTTAGCCTGACTAGGTATTTCAAAGGCTGCTTTGAAGTGTGTGTTGATATGTTCCAGTTGTACACTTTTGAGAGTTTATAATATTCTGTATTCTATCAAGGATCCTTTGCTGAAGCACTGCCATCACCTGATCATGTCCCAAGAGCACGAGTGTCTCCTTGAAAAATCCAGTTTCATATAATTTGTCAATTTAGAATGTTCAGGAAGAATCATATTTATCAATTAATGTTAACTATGCCAAACATGAAGTTGTAAATGAACTATATCAGTGAGTACTTGAACATACAAGTGATTTCCTATTTCAGGTTTTGTAAGTTTTGCCTCCAACCTCAGGGCAACCTTGGGCACCTATTTTGCCATTTGGATTAGTTTTCTTGGGGATTTTGACTGTACTCTTTCCAAACCCTGATACTATATTCCTGGATTTAATGGGATAATGCTTCGGGCAGACGGGGCTCATCAACCTTGTAAGGTAGCCCGTCTAGGGGAAGGAAAACCCTGATTACAAACCT